>JAURVB010008504.1:0-24815 GCA_033002965.1 Piper betle | reverse complement strand
ATGAGGTCAATTGTTTGAGTAACAACTGGACTTAAGTCTTTATGGTGTTGATAAATGACAGGCATTCTATGTGAGTTATATTTTAAGAGAATATCTATTCACCATAGGACACAATTCATATCATGAGTGCTTTTTAGACCTAAGGATAGTGGGAGAATGCACCCTCTTCCCCACTAAATGAGATTCTCAAAGTAAATTTGTTTCTCATTTAACTTTAGTGACATTCAACTATATTTGACATCACTAATTAAAGTTGTTTTCTTTAGTATACTACCTATGACTATGGATAAATAAGCGATATGAGATATGTCTAAGAAATAACAATAATTGGTTATCAAAAGTAATATGTGTGAAAGGAAGACCATTTTAAAAATTGTATGCAAGTCATGATTGTTATTATGTTTTTGTAACTAAATAATATGGATAACAATAGTGAAGTAAAAATTATTGAGGAATATATGATCTTCACTATTGTAACACCCCGATTTTAGTTCGCCCGAGAACCAAATCAGAAATGTTACGATTGAGTAGAGTCATATTTAAAGTTGTTGGTCGGTAAGACTTGATCGATAAAATAGATCGGAACAACCCGTTTGGTGTTATGAGAATGAAAGACATTGTTGAATATGCGTCTAAACACATCAAATATAAATAACAGAACAAAGTAACAACAATGAGCTCAAGTGTGCATAGCATTTATCTGTCCTTCCACCAAAGTTGACTCAAGATTTCAAGATCTACATATACAATATAAAAAACATCACTAACGAGTATTATTGGTCTAAAAAATAACCAATACAAACTGGTAAAATGGGTATTCCATTACCCATGAAAACTTATGAAATATCAGAACTGCCTCACACCGGGCGGTAAGAATACATACTTAAATAAGTGTCAGGTGGCATGCACTGCTTATATTCATATTCATATATACAATACTTATGCCTTCATATCTTCCATATTTTACCCGCCTACAGTACTCGAGTGGCAAAAGGAACAGTTAAATTAGTGCCACAAAATCTAGAAATGTGCTGCATTATGTAGTACCCTCATACACTGCACTACCTCAGGGTTTGAAAGAGTACTAGTGCGGTCCATACATATCTCCATACCACTCACTCTCTTATTCGTGAAATCCGTAAAAATGCGCGTACTTATATAATAAGTTTAGAGAAGAGTCTTATATCATATATTTCTGGAGCTTCGGTTTAAAAACCAACAAGGGATCTCAACCTTGTAATTTTATTAAATATGTGTAGAAACACATCTAAATGACCTGATATTGGAGTAACACCCTGATTTCGGTTCACATAAGAACTGAAACAGAAATGTTACGATCGGGTCGTATCACGTTTAAAGTTGTTGGTCGGTAGGACTTCATTGATAAAATAGATCGGAACAACCCACTTGGTGTAATGAGAATGGAAGATATTGTTAAATACACGTCAAAACACATCAAATATAAGTAAGAGGAAAAAAGAAATAAATGCGTTGAGCTCAAGTGTGTGTAACGTTTATCTGTCCTTCCACCAAAAGTCGATTCAGGATTTGTAAGACCTATATATATTATATAAAATGTTAGTAACAAGTGTTACTGGTTCGAAAAATAACTAATGCAATCTGGCAAATGTGTGTTCCATTACCCATGAAAACTTATGAACTTCAAGATTGCCTCACACTGGGTGGTAAGCAAACATACTTAAGCAAGTGCTGGCTCGAATGCACGGCTAATGTTCATATTCATACATACAACGCTTACACCACTCACATCTTCTATATTTCACCCGCCACGGTACTTGAGTGGCAAAAGGAATAGTTAAGTTAGTGTCACAAATTCCAAGAATGTGTTGTGTTATGCAGTACACCCATACACCACACTACCTCAGGGTTTGAACGAGTACTAGTGTGGTCCATAAATATCTCCATACTGCTCACTCTCTTATTCGTTAAATCCGTAAAAATAAGCATATTTATATAATAGGTTTAGAGAAAGGGCTTATATCATATATTTCTCGAGCTATAGTTCAAAAACCAACAAGGGATCTCATCTTTGTAGTTTTATTAAACATGTGTAGAAAATACGGCTAAATGGCCCGACATCAGAGGGATCCGACAAAACACCGCCGATGTCATCATACGTGTAAAGTACGATTAAACTCTACACACAAAGAGTCAAACGGAGAGGGAGAGTCATACGGACCTGTGGTCCAAGCTCCAAGCACATCGACACATCTACGGCGAGCTTGGATTACGTAACCTACATCAAAACCCATTGCCAAGTAAAATACTAACTCTATATTATGCATGCTCGTGGTGTGTGCTCATATCATCAATACATTTAATAATAAATAACAAATAAATACACACATAGATAATTAGGTAAATAATAAATACATGAACATAAATAATTCGTTAATCATAAAATAATAACATAATTATACTACATAAATATATGGGTAAATACGAATAAACATCAACATATACTCGTGTTAGCTAACATATAAATAAACAAATAAATAAATACACAATAATTCAATAAAATAAATAAATACTTAATACTCATTAATCATGAATATTAATAATATCACAATTATACAATACAAGAATACATAATTAAATACAAATAAATAATAACATACACGCGAACTAACATATATATATATATATATATATATATATATATTACAAGAATACATAATTAAATACAAATAAATAATAATATACACGTGAACAAACAAATAGATACACACACACACACAATTTAGTAAACATAAATAAGACTAATATTAATAAGTAAATATATCATTAATGATAATAAGTAATCATATAAACATGCATTATAATCAATATATACATGAATAATACCAAATGAATAATAATAAATATGTAAATAAAATAATAAATGAAGAAAAATAATCATTACATCCAAACATGCTAAATCATGAGAATATGCATCTAAACTAATACATGGGTTTTTGAATTACCAAAAAGGTCAAAACGGCTAATAATGTGTTGAACTGGACCTAATCGAGCTAAATTAGACCAAGCCGAATGGGCTGAACTAACCTGGTTTAGGTAAACTCAACAATGGGCTGGGTTGGCTAGGTAGATCTGAATTGGATAGGCGGACTCGGACATGGGCTAGCAGGCTGGTGATCAAGATCAGGCAAGTGGTCGCGGACGCGAACGTGAACGCAGGTAGGGGAACACAATGTGGGTAAACGGGCCGGTCAAGGGAGCGACGATGTCCGTCACTAGAAAATGTTGATGGTGGTGAGGCTGGGGTCGCCCCTGGTTGGGATAGAGAGCCCATGTGACGAGGATCATGATGGTGGTGGTAGTCGGATGAGTCCGGCCTGTGGTTGACCAGAAATCAGTGTGCAAGGGGGCGTATTGATGTCGGGTGCGGCGACGTCACCGACGGCGATCATGGCCATGGCAATGGTCGTGGGTAGTCTCAAATTTTAGATCTTAGAAAGATGAAGCTTTTGGGGAAGTCAGCTTTGCCAGAAGACAGTTGCCCGTGCTAGAAAATGGCCTGAAAGGGTGGCGGTGGTGGCTAAAATCAACAACAAAAATGCCATCGCTAGAGGTGACTACGGCGGCACTGGTGGAGATCATGGGTGCAGACTGATAGCCGGTTGCGAGGTGGTCACGGTCATATTGATCCGGTGGTTGGGGGTGAAGCGGAACTTGCAGGCGGCGAGCCGAAGTAGTGGCAGTGCTAAAGGGTGTAAATTCTGAAATTGCAAAAATCTCTAGAAATATAACATGGTGAAGCTAGGGTTGACATGGATGGCTTAGATCTTGCTACATAGCATGATCCGAATGTCTAAGAATTCGTGGTCTAGTGGGACCCACCTATGTGTATATACAATATACATGTGAACGAAAAGCTCAGATCGAGACTGGCCAAAGTAGAAATTGGCTCAAGTCTTAAAAGTGACTATATAGGTGGGAATCGTGGCAAGAAGGTTAAATGTGCTTCGAACCCTGAACTCAATCAAGCCGAGCCCATAGGGGGACAATCCACTGATCTAAAATTCCTATGTTGCATGCAAATGAAATACCCAGAAAATCTCAAATAGATACTAAACGCCGCAACGACCTAGATCTAAGCCTAAAATCTTGGCTAACTAAGAAAAATCATATGTATACCTCATGTATACACTGATAACTCATGTTCTACTATATCGTAACTAAAACTATCATGTGCATGTTATACATACTCAACCACTATAACATGCTCATACGGCCACCTGGGCCCATACTCATGGTTTGAAAATTGGTCTGGCTCGAGCTCATTGGAACCGACTCGATACTGACTCAAACATGACAAAACTAAAATCGGGTAAAACCTAACCTGAAAATGGGGTTTTACAACTATAGTATAGGGCACAATGTAAACATTTACCATCAAGTATCCCTAACAAAGGCTTTTCGTGCTTCTACTTTTCATTGTTTTTGTAGGTCGCACAACCTACTCTTCGTATGATCTTCTCTGCAATTTATATAAAATGAATCACATTTCATGTGTGAGTGAGAGATTAGATTTGGTGGCACTCATGAATTGAGAATATCTTCCATTATGTGCGAGTGGGAGATGTTGGCATATATGATAGAGATACACCAATAATGGTGTGCCCTATCCAAATCTAAATAAATATATCTAATAAAAAGTATATATATATCTATATATAGAAGGATAATTAACATCTCTTCTATATACGGATACAAACATATAATTTTAGAAGGAGAAAAATATTGTTTTGCATAACTACAAAAAATGAGAGAAAGGTTGTGAAATTTGGTTTGGTTATAGTTATAAAACCTTGATCTTGGAAAACTTTGAAGATAAATTGAAGACTTAAACATCCTACATCGATCCAAGTATTTCAGATTCTTATTTTAGTTCTAATTAATTATGTTAAGATCTAATAAAGTCAAATTGGAGCTTCGCTACCATATTCCTCGCGGCCTTTGAGGGAGGAGTAGTTGCCAAGTGTCATTGTTGCCACCTTACATCATGCTATTTATTGAAGGTTTGCCTTGTAAATCCATACAAATATTTATAATAAACAAATTATATCTCATGCCATAATGATTTTCACAAATGCTCTTGAGGTCTTCTGATTTGTTGCAGTTCAAAGGTGATGGCAGACAGTAGCACAAAATTGCCTAGATCTAGGACCCGAAAGAAAAACATTGTGTTTAACTTCTCCCATTAAGAAGTTACAGGAATAACTACCCTACAGTGGTTATCCTTACTTATAGCACTAATTAATATATTTGGATAATAATATATAAACTATATATGATGAGGACCATATAAAGTTAGAATAAAAATTCTAACATTTTCCCACTTGGTCCGAACATATATCAACATGCATAATATTATCCAAAATATTAATACTTCAAAAGAAGAGTATCTACATGAATCATAGCGGTAAGTTTTCATTAGCCAAGGAATACCTTCCATGTATTGCAATGTAAAATACTCTTAAGAAGCCTACAATGTGGCTTAACCTTTATGAATAAACCCATAATGCTTATTTTGGTCTAAACACATATATGTTATATATATGTATAACAACTTTGTCATTCTTCAATATAATGTGTACACTCATAATGAGAAGACAAACAAATAGTTTAGTTTCAACAAATACCATACTATATACTTGGCATCATATATCAAGCTTGAAATTCAACAAGTCCTATACGAGCCACTTGATCCTTAAACATCTTTTGTAGCATGCCTTTCATCAAAAGTTCTACAATCATCAATTCAGTACTAATATGTTCAATGAACACATTATTTGTTTTAATGTGCCCTCTAACGACTAAATAATTGGTATCAATATGTTTACTCTGACTTCTAGTTTTATTTTTTTAGTGAAGAATATAACAACTTAATTATAACAACACATCTTTAATGGCTTGGAGATTGACTCAGCAACTCGAAGCCCATATATGAAACTCTTCAACCAAACAGCTTATGATGTAGCCTCAAAACACAAAACGAATTTGGCTTTCATAGTAGAAGTGGCAACTAAAGTCTGCTTTATACTTGTCCACGATACAATTCCGTTAGCAAGCATGAAGGCGTATCCAGATATGGATTTACGAGAATCAGTGCAACTAGCATAATCTGAATCCGAGTATCCAATGACTTCTAAATTAGAAGATCTTTTCTACGTAAGCAAGTAATCTTTAGTTCTTTGAAGGTACCTCATAACTTTCTTTACACCTCTCTAGTGCTCAATGTCAGGATTACTTTGATATCTCCCTAATATTCCAACTAGTATTTGTGGGTCAATTCCTGAATGTGAGTTTGTCAAGGATTATATGAAGGCTATTGATCAACAGTTTGATACATCAAACAAATCATTGGCTACTGCCTTGATGACAAAATTATCATCAATAAAGCTCACCGGCATTCGTGGTGTGCATAAGCACATCATGAAAGTGATACACATTGCTTCTCAGCTTAAGTCTATGAAGATTTAGATTTTTGAGTCTTTTTTAGTGCATTTCATCCTTAACTCTCTCTCATCCGACTATAGTCCTTTTAAAATAACTTATAACACATAGAAAGAAAAATGGTTAATAAATGAACTTTTGACCATGTGTATTCAAGAGGAAGGGAGATTGATTAATAATACGGGTGAACATGTAAACATGGTGATTCATGAAAAAAGTAAGAAAGAAAGTCGGGTGTATAAAGGGAAAGACAAAAGACATATCTATTTTAATGACAAGAGGGAATCTAACTATTTCTTTTGTAAAAAGGAGGGTCATATAAGGAAGGATTGTCCTAAGCGCAAGACATGATCTGAGAAGAAAAATAATCTCATCTTATTTGTATGTTATTAATCTAATATAGCTAATGTTGGTTATAACACTTGGTGGATTGATTCTGGTTCTACAATCTATGTTTCAAATACCATGCAGGGTTTCTTAAACTAAGAAAATTGATAGAAAGTGAACATGACATCTATTCTGACAGCTAGATGCATTCACATGTAGAAGCTATTGGGACATGTAGATTTGTTTTATGTTTTGGCTTTGTACTTAATCTAGAAAATACCTTTTATATTTTTAGCTTTTCTAAAAACTTAATTTCTATTTCAAGACTTGTACCTTTTTTCATTTCACTTTTTTAAAACACTTTTAGTATGCTGCATTACTCTTGTTGTGAGAAATGTTACTATGAATCAAGGTTTATTTCAAATCCACTTGCAAGATGATGCCCCTTATAACCCAATGGCTATGCATGGTATTGTTGCTATAAAGAGTTATGTTATTAATAAAAAATCCTTCATATTGTGGTACCAAAGATTGAGACATATCTTAATCGAAAGAATTAAAAGACTTATAAATGAAGGAGTTCTTATAACTCTTGGTTTTACAAATTTTGATACTTGTGTGGATTACATAAAGGAAAAGCAGACCAATTTATCTAAGAAGGGTGTTAGGAGAAGTTCTGAGATATTAGAAATCATACGTGTGTGTGTGTGTGTGTATATATATATATATATATTGTCCTGATATAGATTCATATGGTCAGAAATACTTCATCTCATTTATCAAAGACTATTCATGATACATGTATCTTTGTATGCTTGATAATAAGCATGAAGCATTGGTTGCTTTTAAAATTTTTAAAGTGGAGAAACAATATGGTAAGCAAATTATAATCGTGAGATCTAATCTAGGTGGAGAATTTTGATCCATTTGCAAAATCTCTTCAAAAGCATGGTATTATTGCACAATATATTATGTCAAGCTCATCAAATCAAAACGGTTCTATTGACATGGTGAGGAGTATGCTTAGTCGTTGCAAGCTTCTTCATTAATTGGTGAGGGAAGCCCTTAAAATTGAGTTTGAAACATACGAGTGTTTGAGGCTATCCTGCAGGAGTTAGGATTTATAACTCTCAAGAGAGGAAGCTGAACCTATGGACTATTAGTGAGTATTTTATTAGTTATTTCAAAAAGTCCAAAGGTTATTGATTTTATTGTTCATCAAATGTCACTAGATTTGTGGAATTAAGAAATGTAAAATTTATTGAGAATGATGTGACTAGTAGGAGTGATTAACATCAAAACTTAATTTTTTATGATGAACATATTAAAAATATTTCTACATTGAGAAATAGACTACTTATTGATGGTGATATACATCCTAATTGGGTGAATATTGAACAAGTAGTCAATGAAGAGCTATGTCAAACTAGAGATGCTCTACTAGAACAAGTTGTTCATGAGGAAAATCAACAACTTGAAGTTATTGAGCAAATGATTGATCAACCTCTTCTATAAGAAAACATTGATGAACCCTTAAGGAGATCAACTAGAATGAGAAAATCAGAAATACCTAGTGACTTTGTTATTTACCTATAAAAAAATAATTATAATATTGGAAAAGAAAATGAAACTAATATATTTTCACAAGCAATGGATAGTAATAATTCAAAATTATGGCATGAAGCCATGAAAGATGAGAAAGATCTATAGTTGCAAACTAAGTTTGAGATCTTGTCAAGTTCATTAATGAGGTGAAAGCTATTGGTTGTAAATAGATCTTTAAAACTAAGAAGGATTCATTAGGCAATATTGCATTGATACAAGACAAGACTTATGGTTAAATGATTCACACAAAAAGAAAGAATTAATTATCAAGAGACTTTTTTTCACGTTTCTACGAAAGGCTCATTTTGTATCATCATAGCACTAATAACGTATTTTAATTTTGAATTACATTAGATAGATGCAAAAATAGCTTTCTTAAATAGAGAACTAGAAGAAGTGGTTTATATCAAACAACCTAAGATGGTGAACATATTAGTTGTAAGCTTAAGAAATCGATGTCATGCAAGCTGCTCGTCAGTGGTATCTTAAATTCTATAATGTAATCTATTTATTTGGTTTTATTAAAAATATTAAAGATCAATGTATATACTACAAGGTTAGTGTAAGTAAGCTTATTTTTCTTATATTATATGTCGATAATATATTACTTGTAACTAATACTATAAGAATTTTACATGAAGTGAAAAAGTTTCTTTGAAAACATTTTGATATAACTTTGATAGAGATAGATTTTAAGGTGTCTTAAGTTTATCTCAAATGACCTATATCAATAAGGTCCTCAAATAAGTAATTGTACATCATCAACAGCTCTTATAGTGCAAGGAGACAATTTTAATTTGGGTTAATATCCTAAAAATAATTTGGAGAGGGAACAAATAAAAAACATTATATATATTTTAGCTATTAGATGCCTTTTGTATACACAAATCTATAAAAAATCAGACATTACATTTGCTATTTGAATGTTAGGGAGACATTACATCAAAGGAATCCGAGCAGAGCTGTAAAGAAAATTACGATCCACTTTCAAAGAACCAAAGATTATATACTTCTAATTTGTTGTACTAGCAGACGTACAAGAGCCAGCTGGCTACTGCTACACTGCATGGAAAGAAGTTCTGGAGCCGCCCCACACCAAGTTGCAGACCTTTGTTATTGCCTTGAAACTTTGGCCATGGAGTTATGAGCCTTGAGGAGTTGCTGGCGTACCGAGAAGTCTCACAGGAGTTTGGCTCACTAAGTTGTGTTGTTGAGATCAAGGGTAGAGAGTTGAAGTCTGCTAGAGGCCACCAAGACCATGACGATTGCTCATAAGCCATGCCAAAGTTGTGATCTTCCTAGTTGTCGACATGAGGCCAAGCTACACTGCTGAAGTTGTCTTTTGAGTCCCGTCACCACCAACTTGCTGTCCTGTACCTTTCCAAGGAGAGGAAGGGGTCCTGCTTTGATATTGTTCTGTGAAGCATTGCTCCGGGGATTGCGGAGGAGCCTTATTAGGTGCAGTTTGGAGCGTTGATAAGGAGTTGCTGTCTTGTTGCTGTATCACTTCTATCCAAAGTTTAAGACCACAGAAGCAAAACGTTGGTAGTGAGCAGCCTTGCCTTGCTGAGAGGAGAGATTGTGAAGGAATAGAGTGTTGATGTTCATCGCTAAAGAAAGATCATCGTCACAGCCCAATCTCGCTCGGAGTCTTTATACTAATTGCCTGGAGTAGCTGCCGCTAAGTCTAAGGAAAACAGTTGCTACCCGCCACACCGAGGAACTTATTTGCTGTTGTATGCTCACTGCCTTGGAACATCTCACCACCATTGCTTGCCGCACACACCAAAGAAAACCAAGTTGATCGCGAGGAGTTGTTGCGAAAATTGGAAGCTCTTGCCCAGTGGGCAAGGCTTTTTTGAGGGTGCAAGCATAAGGACTTTTGCATGAGAAATATTACTGGGAAGTTGGAATGGATCAGTGTCTGATATATGATATTGAAAGCTAGTGCAAAAACTATTCATAGGAAAGGCGATGCATTTTGTTTTGCAGATAAAGGCATACGCCGAGTTTCATATATACGCTCTTAATAGACTACTCATACTGTGTAGAATGTCAGTGAGCAGCTAAACCACAGTCACATGCAGTATATTCAATATTCTTCACAGCTCCTACCTGTAAAATCACGTTCTACCTACCAAAGCCGGCTATCTTAATTAAGGGTGAATTTTGGCATTTGCATTTAAGAACTTATACAAGTAGAAAATTATGCGTACATTGCTGAGAGAATATTGTGCAAAAGATTAAATGGGTATCATGAGACAATGAGAACATATATAACTAAACCATCTAAAAAAATGTATTACAGCTTGCTTCTCCATAGTATTTGCACTGGATGAAGAGCTCAAATATTGAATCACCGAATTAGTAAACCAAGACTTGGATGTACATAGGTGAAGGAAACATGAAAGAAGGCCATGAAGTAGTGAGTGAATTTTGGTGCATTATTCTCAGTAAGACTGGCAGCTCCTTCAAGTTTCAACCATAGAAGCCCACCATACAAAAACGAGCACGCTTGCCTGAACAAAGCTTTCTCATCTTTGAACGAGAGTGAACTGTGCATTTCTATGTATTTTTTTCAGAAGCTCAAAATATAATTGATTAACATAAAATTCATGACACACTAAGATAAGAAATGATCGTATTTATATCCAAGTTTTGTTTGTGGATTTAAAACATGTGAAACTTGAAACAACAAGAACAATATTAAGGCTTGAAGAAGCAAAGCAGGTGATGAATAAATCAAGAGGCTTCAATACTAAATTAAGAATTGCTTAGCATGCTTTCAATTATTGAAGCTCATAATGCTATTCTTAATCTAAAATGTTTGCTTCAAACACTCAAAATTGCCCGCAACTTGGATTTGAATCACATGTATCCAACACGCCAATAAAATCAAAAGCCCCCATCTCCGAGCACTAAACATTTTATGGAAATTTGGCTCTATCACCAAGTCGAAGCTCAAGATCTAATTCCTCTATGGTGCTAGCTACCTCTCCACTGAGCTGCTCGTCTTCATCAATAAACTAGGCAAAGCTGCATCAATCAACTCCCTTGAACTTGGGTGGACCATGAATTCTATGCAGAATGGAATAGAAGAAAAAGATGACTCCTTCCTCCTTTTACAGCTTCATGAACCGTCCTCAACTTCGCCGGAACTGGGATCTGTTTCCAGGCTCCTGCACCGACCGGAATTCGCCAATTTTGCCAGCAAATTATCGGTCTTCATCGTTTCATCCGAGCAAGAACCACAACTTTCCTCTCCACAATTACCTTGAATGCAGTTACAAGGTGCTGTAACTGCTGCTTTTGTATCATGGCCAACTTTGAAGAGGATAGGCCACAAATACTCCAAGGATTGTTGTGGAACACTTGCCATATGAGCATGATATAGAGAAACTTCAACATGAGCATTTGGGGAGAGCTTGAATCTTGCTCTATCCCTCCTATGGACATTCATCTGGCCACCAACAGCTTGAGCTGACCGGAATTCTCTTCTGCAAAAATTGCAGGAGTATCACCTTGGAAGCCACACACAGTCTCCAAAAGCACCAGAAGAATCTAGGGCAAAGGCTTGTTCTTCCCGGAAATCGTTGTGGGTAGACGATTTGATCGTAGTAGTTGCATAGCATTTGTGTTGGGATTTTAACAACCAAAATCCCCAAACACCATGTTGTGTGTGTTTTGACAAGGCAAACCAATACAAGATAAAAGATATATGACACACAAATTTAAAGTGGAAACTTTCCAAATTGAAATAAAACCACAACCAAAAAATATGAGATGAGTAAAATTACTCCCAGTTACAAATCATAGACAAAAGGTAGAGAAGGATAAGAAATAAACTACAGTTGGTCTTGTCGAAGAACCCAAACTCTTGTCTTCTCCTCACAACGAACAATTTCTCTTTCTTCTCTCACATGCACCATCAATGGTGACCCTGTCTAGATTTGTGTCTAGATTTGTAACCGCAACTTCTAACTGGAATACAACCTCTAACCAGAACACACTCCAATTAGAATACCAACCTCTAACTGAAACACACTCCAGTTAGGACACCGATACACACATCGGACAAAGTAAGTACACTATGAGGAGAGGCTACCATGAGGAGAGGCTCTCCCTCCTCTAAGAGAGAGAGAGAGAGACTCTGAGAGAGAGCCTCACTGTAAACCCCTCATAGTGAAGCACACAATGATACACTCAGTTCTGTTGTACACTCTCCTATTCTATTCTCTCACAATACAACTATTTATATAGGAAAAGAAAACCAGCCTCGTAAATACCAAGAGCCAAAATACTAAATACTCATAGTCTTCAGCAATTCTTCCGATTCCTCATACCTCTTGGAATAACTCCATGTCTTTACGATTCCCCATATAGTTACATGTCTTCTCACATCCATCGTATGATGAGGGACCCCAACAATCTGCCATATACTTCTCTTTTAGCCCACATCCAGTACATGATCTGAACACTTTTTTTTCAGGACTTTGAAGAGATGCAGTGTTGATCAAAGGAAGCATATAAGTTATACCTAGCTAGCTAGAGACAAGGAGAGCTACATGAAAGGTGAGAAGATTAATCTAGGAGATGAAGAAGAGATTGGAAAGTCCTCTAGCTATAGCTTGGTTGCTTCTAGCGGCCTTGTTCTAAAATAGCCAATTAATTATATTATTTTCATTCTACATTGAAGAAATTGGAAAGTAATTAACACTATAAAAAGCAGCAGCTTGGTTTTAATTACAAGGAAGAAATCTTAAACCCAGAGTCCATCTTTCCTCTCTTCCATCGGCTTATTAATTCTCTAAGATATGAGAGAGTTTTATTATATATAGATATTTATGGAATATTTTTTAATTACTTAATATATTTCAACATATATAAGGTATTTGGAAAATACCATATTAGGGTTGATTCTGTATATGATTTGGCGGGATCCAACTTTTATAGTATTCATTAATCTCACTCTCACGCAGGACATATAATACAGTTACGGTAAATAGTTTTTGAAATTCGGTAAGCGATTACGATATAAGCGTAACCATATAAATGTTTATAGCCCTAGATCTTGGGGCTGAGCAAACTTTGGTCCCGTAGAAACCTCAATCTATTTATAGAATCAAGGAAATATATATATATATATATATATATATATATACACACATCACATATACACTTTTACTATAATGGATTTTTCAATCTCATTACGTTTCGGTTATTTTCTCGCATATGGTTAATTCTGACCCACAATTTAATATTTTAATAAAAATAAATCTAACATAATAGACTAAATTGGTGGAAAAAAATTGATAAACATCTATATTATCTAGATACCAACGTGAAGATTTCATTCTTTATCTATTAGGAACTGAGAGACTCAATTGATTGCTTGACTTAAACTTTACTTCTTGGAGTACATATATGGCTATAAGGCAACTGATGGCAACTTTACCGATTACCGTGATCCAATGAAAACCATGGAAGCAACTGATGGCAATTGCAGCAAGAGATATATAGAGTCAGGTTATCGATGACAATGGCAGCTAATTGCAGCAGAGCTTTGGAGAAGAGGAACAGTGACTCCCGTAGAGGAGATGGAATTTGGATTATTGAGCATATACATATCTAGCTACAACCCAGTCAATCAAACATTCAATTCTATATTGATAACATGGATGCTTATTTTAATCTTAGTTTTTTTATCAAAACGATTGCTGCTGAAGGAACATGCATGCGCGTTAACTACATGTATTACAAGAGCATGTTCTATAGGTAAGGGTATGTTTTTTCAATTTATTTAAATGTACTTCAAAAGTTTTAATTTTAATTGCAAATTTAAATCTTACTTTTATACAAATATTATAAAATTTCAAGTATTGTTTTATGTTGATCTATTATATTAAATTTTATTTTACATGAATGGGGCTTCTTATTTATTAGAAATTTAATTATTTGAATGGATTTTTAATTTTTAATTCGGTTTGCAAATTTAAATTGGAATTTTTTCATTTCTATATATGAAAATTTATATTTTATTTTTTAATTTTATTTTTAAAATTAGTCAATTTCTTCTAAATTGGATTGAAATAGTTTAAAGTAGAATTATATACATTATTTTTTAAATTGAAATAGTTTTGCTAAAGGAACAACGCCCGCTTTTACGTATGAAATTTGAGGCTTTGAACTATTATCTATGTTTTGTTATGATCATGATTTTATTATGTATATTTTGAGGCGAAAGCAATTTTTTTGCATTATTACGGCAGGTTTAGTGAACCAATATCTCGACGTTATTTTGGAATTTAGACCATGTTTGTTATCAAGTTTTGCAAATGTAAAGTACATTTTTTGTCACCGTGGTTTATATTTTTATTATGGTATCAACATTTATATAAACTATGTATTATTCAAGTTTGTGTTGACCGATTTAATATAGTTCTTGAACCGCCATTGAACCAGTTTGAATAGGATTCAAAGGTTCTAAAGAATTCGATTCAACCACCAATTCCGTCTATTACAACATTAATCGAAAGACTTTCAATATCCTAGTCGCTGCCATGTATTCATTAACTATTTTACAATATGGCACATTATGTTTTATTTATGTAAATATTTTTTTTCTATTAAAGTTTTTTTAATTAAAAAATCTCTTACCTGTCCTCTAATTATTTTATAATATTATCATTTATCGCCTATTTAGAAAAAAATAAATTATAAATTTACCCTTATATTATAAAAGTAGAAGTATAAAATCTAAATCTTCTTGAATCAACTTTATTTTAAGTTTATATCAATTTTCAACTCGGTGGATTTATGAAATTAATAAGATGATGAATGCAAACTAAAATAAATAATAATACATTAAGATTTTTAAAAATGGATAGAATATACACGGCTATAACAAATAAATTTCTACGATAATAAAAATCAAGTAACACCAATAAATGGTATAGAAAATTTTTTTGTTATTTTTTAGATCATTTTAAATTTATGTTAAAATCTAAATGACGTAAAACTAATCAAAATATAAGAATAATAAGTATTTGAAATTATATAATGGTAGCGCAGGCAGCGGATTAGTTACCGGTGCGTCACCGTATAGGTCTCTACGTATTTGAGTAGGGTTTCTGCTCATTCCTCCGCTTTCTTTACCGACTGTCCTTCAATCCCCCATCTCTCTGCTCCTTCCCCGACCACCTCCACCAGGCCAACCCATCTACGATTTTTGGTTGGGGTCGGCGGAAACAGGTACAGTCGATCAGGAGGATGGCAAAGCTGGCGTCGAGGAGCGAGTCGTGTTCAACGTCCGTGAACGAGATGATCAACGGCTCGCACCTGTATACGATCACCGGGTACTCGCTCGCCAAGGGTATGGGGCCGGGCATGTACATGTCCAGCGACACTTTCACCGTCGGAGGCTACGACTGGGCTATCTACTTCTACCCAGATGGCGAAAGTGCCGAGGACGATTCCATGTATGCATCCGTTTTCGTAGCCTTGGCCAGCAAAGAGGCCGGCAACGTTAAGGCATCGTATAACCTCACCTTGTTGGATCAGAGCGGGTGGGGGAAGAACATGGTTGTGGGAATTAAAACTTGCATATTTAATTCCACAAGTAACAAGTGGTAAGTGCCCTGGTTTGCACTTAGACTAATTTAATTTATTATTAGTAGTATTTGATATGTAACGTATATTTGCAAGCAAAAGTAGGTTAGCAGTCTTAAATTTTTTAGTTTGATATGGAAGAAATGTTAGAGAAGGTGTACTCGTAAGAATATAATTATTCTGCAAAAAGGTCAACAATATATTTGTTATACTTGTTGAAAATACACGTTTTTTCTTCACATAATTGTCGAATAACCATTGTTGTCTTACATTAGGAATGGAATCTATTAAGCAATATGCTGGATTGCTGATATTCTTTTACTGATTGTGGACAAAACAGATACAATTTCTACTCTTTTATCTTATATGATCATGTATTTCGTCATGAATGGGTATTTTTTATGTGTAGGAGTTATCAACATTTCTTGAAACGGTCGGAATTGGAGACTTCAAATTGCTTGAAGAAAGATTGCCTCATCTTTCGTTGTACGATAGGTGTAGTCATGAAAACAAGAAATGCACGGCCCCAAGAATTTTCCATATGTGTTCCTCCATCTGACTTGGGACATTGCTTCAAAGGGTTTTTAGATTCTGGCATTGCCTCCGACATAATGTTCGAGATTAAAGGGGAGACTTTCCAAGCGCACAAACAAATTCTTGCAGCTAGATCTCCAGTGTTCCAAGCTCCAGTTTTTTGGTCCTGTTGGGAATCCTAACTTGCATAAAGTTGTCGTGAAGGATATAGGTCCTCCTGTTTTCAAGGTGTTACTCCCTATTCCCTACCAAACAAGCTCAAGTCTTTTTACTCGTCCACCATTTTTTTTTATATATATTTTAGTTTGCTTAATTTGAGGATTTTTGAGCAAACTTAAGATGTTTCCAAGATTCTTCTTCACATATGTTGCTTCTTAGGGTCGTACTCAATGTTTCCTATGCTTGTTTATATTTTATTTTCCAAAAGTTCCTATACTTGCTCTTAATGCAACCAAGTTTTCAGTTGTATGACAGTGTCAACTGATTTGTCGGATCATGCTATAGATCTGCCAGTATTTTGGGTCATTGACTTTCTCGCTCTGATGTATGCCCGTTTTCTTTTTCATTTATGTAGGCCATTTTGGACTTTATCTACTCAGATTCATTACCAGATTTACATGAACTGACGGAATCAGACTCCTCTTGTTCATCTCCTTGCTCATGTACAATACTAGTGCAACATCTTCTTGCTGCAGCGGATCTTTATGGGCTGGACCGGCTAAAATTGTTGTGCGAGTCTAAATTATCTAAAAAAGTAACCGTGGATACGGTGGCGACTACCCTTGCGCTTGCTGATCAGCACAACTGTTCCCAACTGAAATCTTACTGTCTAAAGTTTGTTGGGTCGCTCCCAAATTTCGAAGGTGAGTTTATTGTGTAAGTTATGGTTCTTAAGCAACCCATTTCTGCGAAGCTCGACTGTAATGTTAAATAGGCGACTGCTATCTCATTAAGGCCAAGGAAATCGAGTTAACAGACATATTTAGAGACATTCATCTAACACAAGGTTTAGGTTGCATGCTTAGGTGATACAAACTAATACAAGATAACTATAAAAAAGGTTCATATAGATTTTTTTCTCTATAACATTATTCAAAATTACAAAGAAGATGAGTAAGGAGAGTAATTCAAAGCAAAGAAAATACAAAGTAAAACAAATTTTCTTATAGTCAATAATGATGGATTGTGGCAAATAGTTGGCCTACAATTCTTGTCTTTTCAAAAGAATACATAAGAAAATCTAACTTGAACTAAAAACATAAGTAAGACTCTAACTTGTACAAGAAATAATTAAATATGACTCGAATAAGAAGTTACAAAAAGTACCCCATAGATATGCAGGAAGCCAGAATGAGTATGTTGAGATGGGCCATGCACAACATAGATCCCATAAGATTTAGTTGAGAAAAATCATGTAATTTATATTATTGCAATGTGAGATGAGATGCTGGAGAATTGAAAAAGTAACATGGATGAAAGTTACCCCAAATGATTTGGAGTACCATGATTTTAGTTTTGATATGGTTTATGATGGTATAGAATGGCATAAGAGGATAAATATCCGACCCTAATAAGTTGGAAGGAAAGAAGAATTTGCCAATGGTAAATGCTGTAATAAAATATTGTGTGTTTTGTGCAAGTATAATATGTATCTGTGGACGCATGCATCATGTAATAAAAAGAACTTGTTTTCCTTCGTAGATTTTATTATATCGTTTCATTTTGAAGCATATGCATCTTCTGGAATTTGTCGGAGAAAATTTGTTTTCTTAATGACTTTTGAGTATAAACTTGGGATTCGAGCATGTTAATAGTAGGAAAATTCTTGTGCACTACCAAAATATTTTTTAATATTTTTCATTCTTGAATTTGATTGGTTTAAAAAAGTATCATGTAAGCATGATCCATGTAGCTAATTTAACAAACCAATCAAATTCAAGATAAGAAAAAGTGGAGATTTTAGTGGTGTGCACAAGATTACTCTTAAAAACAATATTAATTCAACAAACCAAAGATGAATATAAATGACAGCTTGAAGTGCATTTTTATGGTTCTAATGTGTGATAAATGTTTTGATATTTGCAGTCATGATGCAGTCTGAAGGCTATAAGTACCTAAAGAAATCATTCCCAGCTCTACTATCAGAGCTTCTGAAGTTGTGGCTACTAATGGTGGTCATTTGTGCCGATAATGAAGTGGAAGCAGCGACATTGGCCTTAATCTAAATGATGTCTAAATAAACCTTCACAATATTTGTTTTAGATAGTGAAATGCATACCCAAATACTTCATTCATAAATCATATATAAAATGTGTAGCTCTTTCTAGTTGGCTCCATTTTTTATTTTCCAATGTGTTTTGCTTCTTCTTTTCCACTTTGTGGCCATATTCTATTTACTTTATGTGGGTGTTGGCTAGTTTTACGTTGGTTAATTTGCATATTTTGCAGATTCTTCTAGGACAATATTTTGCTTCGTAATAAGTACCATGAACTTATCACCTATTTTTATTCTATTTTTTAAAAGATGACTTTGTTTTGGACAGGATTTTGGGGTGGTGAGATTTTTATAAGTGTTTTTGTGATATTAGGCGAGGTACTTATGCAATGCGTGAGAATTACACCTAATGCATTTCTAAATGAGGAAATTACCATTTAATGCATTTCTAAATTAAACACTTGTAAAACGCCTATCATTGATAGAAAATGATCATACAGTCTGCCTTATAAATTAAGCACTTACAAGTACAAGGATTTATATTAACTACATATTGTATGCCCGTACAAGATCTTCTTTTAAACTAAATATGTAGTGAGACCATATGTGATTTTCTCCAAATTTGTACCACATTTAAATCATATATTAGAGAGTAAGATCAAGTATATTTGTGATGTTGTAGATATAATTATAGATCTTCAACTTAAATTAATCATTTTGAAGATATAACTTAGGACCAGATCTTCATCATCCTAGGTGAATCAAACTATCCATCATACCTTTCATACCTTTCAACTAATTTTGTGCACCTTCGGTTGAAGGTTTGGTTGTCGAACAATTGACCGAAGGTTTTGTGAACACTTGCTTTTTACCTGAATTTGGAAGCTTATATATCGGTCTCTAGAGCTTCAAATTGAGTGATCTCCTTTTCAAAGTAAATTTCAAATTGTCCTCTATGTTCCCTTTAATTTTCAGCTTAAAATCCAAATAACCTGAGAGATATGATTCTTTAAAGTTGGAATATTGTTGCAAGGATTGGCTGCCAGAGGGCTTACCATACCTAACTTTGTCCAAATTTTAGAAAGCCATAACTACTAGTAGAAAACGTTAATTTGAGTGATTCTTGAGGCGTTGGAAAGCTCTTAATGTGGTTAATCATTCTGAAAAGTTTCATAACCAAACACTTTCTAGGATGATAGTTATACCCTTTGGAAGTGAGGAGCTTGCATACATTCCAACATTGATCGAGACAAGTCCAAAGGTAATCCTTGACCTTGTGGATTATAAAGAGGCTTCCTCATAGTTAAGAGACAAGATTTTGTTCACCAATTCAACATTAAAATAAAATAATCATCAATCACCTTCATCTTTAAGCTTTCGCCTCTTGTAACATTGAAATCCTTAACTTTGATGCTTTAAACACCTTGAACTTTAAAGTCTTTCTCTTTGATTCCTTAAACTTCTTCATGTGATATGATTCAATCTTAGTCCTTGAGCTTTCCATTGTATATTTGTAATATTTTGAGAATTCTAGATGATGATCATCAAAACTTAGGCTCAACAATAAAGTCTTTTGAGATGTGAAGAAATTAAAATTTTGATATGCAAGTGGAGAAAATAGATTATTGCATTTGAATAAGTTAGATTGAGTATTGCCCAGAAGCATATGAAAATGCTTAAGTATACAAGGAGAAGACCAAATTGTAGCATGATAAGAGCATTCTCCCATGGAAATTTGAGCTAGGCTAATAGGTATTTTTATTTAACTTTTGTTTGAAATTGTTCCTAGGGAAATTGAGCTAAGGGTGGTGTGGCCCCTAAACAATCACTCAAGCTTTTCCACATGGGTAAGTGGAAATTTTTGAAGAAGATGTAGGTGTGTGTTTCTGTAAAACCCACGATTCGAGTTAGGGTTTTATATTCAGAACCGGTCGGTTCGACCGTTATTTTCGAGTTGAGTCAGTTTCAGAACACGTGTATCGAGCCGACGCCGGTCGCGTGTATGAGCCATGAGGGTCATGTGTACCTAAGTATATGATGATAACGTCATGAACACAGCAGAACAGAATGAGTTATCAGATATATGAGAGTATGCCAGTTCATTTTTTTTATTATGATATATAGTGGATCGTAGAATTAGTATTAGGCTGTTACCCGCGTTAAGACGCGTTATGGGCATTCTGGGTGGGTTGATAGTTCATAGAGCATATCATTATAATATTGTGGTGTTTGTTTGATTTTACGGGATATTTTTCCCGATTTTTATGAATTTTTTTAAGGATTTAATACGACTTAGTTATTATACTTGACTCGAGCCGGAGACGAGTCAAGTAATATTTACGAGCTTGCCACCACACAACTCTCCACGCCTGTCTTTTCTTCGCCCGCAAACCCTAGCCGCCGCGCCGCCACTGTTCGCGCGCCACCGCCGCCACGGCCGACGCCGCCCGGCCGCCGATCGCCGCCCCCTAGCTCCGCCACGACGTTGCCGTGCCGCCCCGACCAGCCCCGGCCGCTGCCAGGCCGCCGCGACGTCGGAATCGGCTCGCCTAGCGCCGCGGCTACATTTCGGTCGCGTCGCCGATTCCGCCGCCGGCGAGCATCGCCACCACGATCAGGTGGTCACCTCAGCACCCTCGACCACCCAGTGACCCTTCCTGACCGGAGCGGAGGCCGTCGCCACCGTGGCCGGCCGGATCTAGCAACCATCACCGCAGCCTCTGTTTTAGCCATTTTCCGGCGAGCCACCGCCTCGGCCGACCATGTCGACGTCGTGGATGTGTCGGGCTCGCCGAGCCGGTTCCAATGGTACCCTATATGACCCCTATCCAGCTAGTAGACGCCGCCGGTAATTGTCGCCGGAAAACCGCCGGAAGGTTGCCGGAAAACCACTGAAGCCGCCGGAAAACCGCCGAAAAATTGGGTTCGCTGGAATTTGCCGGATCTTCCGAGGAGTTCATCCAGTCGATCCCGATCGAATGTCGGATGCCGATGAGCGCCGAATTCGAGCTCCGAGACGCGCGACGGAACCCTAGCCGTCGCCGATTGCCGATGACGTGAGGTATAATTACCTCCGAATTTATAAGTTAAAGTCTGATGATTGTTAGCATAGCATGCTAGGGTTGATTTATTGATGTGATTGATAGTGATAAGTTACATGATGTGATTAATGACTAATTAGGGATGAAATGATAAGTTACATGATGAGATTAAGTGTGAATGAAGGTTCAGCGATCTAATGAGGTAGGAGTCTCAGCATGATAAGTGATCAGGACGTAACTTTGAAAAACACAATAAAATTGGTATGACTAGGATGAGTTAGAATTATTTAAATTTATGATTATTTAACTGTTGCTGGATGTTGATGATTGAATTGTGATTGATGTTCATTGTGTTTGATGCATCATTTAGTTAGCGGGCGTTAGTATTTAGTTTTGATGTGTAGGTACGAAGTAGGAGCTCGCCGCCTAGGCGCGATGACACGTTGGAGCTTCTACCAGGTCCGTTAGGACTTCTCTCTGATTTTTATGATCTTGTCTATTGTATGTTTGATTTATTGTCTGCAGGACGGGTTAAGTGGCGTTTTATCGGATCCCACTTAACTCGGGCCATTTAACCGAACATTTTCCGGATTAATAACCCCTCGAGGATGAGATCCCTCGAGGTTGATTTCGAAAACAAGATCCACCACAAGTTGCCTTCGGGCCTATTATATGAATCCCTACCCAGCCCTATATATATGTAGTTTTCGCGTTTTCAGTGAGACGAGAGATGGAGAAATCGACTGCACGTACCATGCAGAGGATGCCGTGACAGTCAAAGCGGGCTCTGGATTAGTGCCAGCGGACTGTTCCATTCCCGAGGGATCCTGACAACTCCGCGTTTGAGTTCCTCACACCCGGAGAACGTGGAGGTTTACGGGTACTGTTTAGTACAGCGCATGTCCGGACTTGTGGTTCAAAGGGTACTAAAGGCGACTGCCTGAGAGTACTCGGCCTTCGTGCTCAAGGCCAGGAGAAATATGGAGGTAAGGAGAGGGCTTAGGATAAAGTTTCACGAGAAGTACTGAAAAAGAAGTGCTGAGAGTAGCACAGTACCAGCAGCAGAGCAGTAAGTTCGGGATGCTACCGGGTCTGCAGCCCAGTGGCTCCTCAGTAGTGCCCTTCAGAGTGTTCACGTGGAGTATATGATGATTTCTTTCATATGAGAGTTTGCTCTCATAGCCAGTTTGCTATAGTTATTTTCTTTTCGGACCAGTAACGCTTGTTACTGACGTTTTTCTTATATATATGTAGGTGATAAGCACGAGATGGATGGGCCGGCCAGGACGGAGGAGCAATAAGGTCTTCTGCACACACACATTGGGTGATTGAATGTTTAATGTTTTGTTATGATGTTATTTTATACACATGCTATGATTAAATGTTTGAGCATGATGATATGATGTGAATGGAATGCTAAGACACGATAACAGAATGCAAAATATGATTAGAGTTGCGCAGCGGAAGCTTAGTGGGTTGAGACCCAAGTTTCAGAATGAATACGTTATAAATGAGATTCTGTGTGATTGTTAATGCATGCCGATATATTTATATATACATTATTTTGACAGGGTGGGCCCATAATTGCACTTTTATGAGAGACTCTGTCAGTTTTACTTCAGAATTTTCATCGATTTTGCTCGTAATTGTGATGGTGTGAAAATTGGTTGCATGTCATCCATGTAGTATCCTGTTAGGGTTTTATGCATTCACACATGCATATAGCAAGTTGGATCTTCATGACGGATCGTATCTTCATCTTAAGACGCCGAGATTGGATCCGCATGAGTTAGGTTCGGGTTAGCCGACCTAACCGGGGCCTGTAACATGCCGGTTCGGTTCACGAGCGTGAACCGGATTTGGGGTGGTACAGTTTCAAAGTTAATGGATAACATTTAAAACATTATTTCGGAGGTGATGTGGTACTCCAAAAATCCTCCATTCTTCTATCCAACTCTTAGGTAAATAGAATAGTCTAGCTGATGGAAATAAATTAAACATTTCTTGGGAAGCAACCCAAGTTGTTCATGTAAAACCCGGGCTATTTT
Source organism: Piper betle (assembly GCA_033002965.1). Lineage (NCBI taxonomy): Eukaryota > Viridiplantae > Streptophyta > Magnoliopsida > Piperales > Piperaceae > Piper > Piper betle. The sequence continues at coordinate 957 of JAURVB010008504.1, read as the reverse complement.
CCCAATTATTTTAAGTCAGTTTGGTCTTTACCCGGATCGGGTTAGATGGGTCTGATACTTCTTGTCGATGTTCATTTATGGTATGGTATATTGTATGTTTGTTTGGCTAGCCTCTTTCGATCTTCAGTGCGCTCATTGGGGCACTAACACCCAACCTTTACATTTTTGGTTTGGTCGTGTCGAGTCCAGATAGATGTTGGGACCAAGTTCCTCACAATTCTAGTTTGCTTATAGTGAGTTTGGTTCCCCTTTCGGACCATCCTAGTTGTAAAACCCCAGCTTCGGGTTAGGATTTTACCCACTTGTAATTGAGCCCAATCTTAAGTTGGTTCGAGAGAGTTCAAGCTTCAGACCAGTTTTCAGTCCATGAGTATGGGGCCCATATGACTATATGAGCATGTTGTGGAGGCCAAGTATTTTTGCATGCAGATAATAGCTTCAATTATGCTATAGTAGAGCATGAGTTATCACTATATACAAGAGGTATACTTGATTTTTTTTATGTGTTGGCTAGGGTTTTATGGTTAGATGTCTAGGTTGTTGTAGCATTTAGCATTTGTTTGGGATTTCATGGTATCTTATTTACATACATCTTGAGGGATTTTAGAGCAACCAGATTTCCCTTGTGGGTCTAGCTTGATTAAGTTGCGAGGTACACTTGCACGACTTAGTTCAGAGTTTTGAGACTGTTCGCCTTCTTGCCTTTCGATTTCTACCTATAAACGCACTTTCAGGCGCTTGAGTCGGTTTCCCGCTACGGACGGTCTCCATGTCACCCCTAACTTCACCCAGTTGTTTTTATAGGTGTTTCTACAGTTTCGGTTAATTTCCACCTCTTCGTCGTTGCCACCGCTTTAGGTCACTTTCGGTGAATCTTTGCTTTGCCTCTGGCATTCAAACTGGTGCCATCATGATCACAACGGCCAGCTATCGATCCAAGTCCAGCTCTGGCACTGG
>JAURVB010008500.1:0-180098 GCA_033002965.1 Piper betle | reverse complement strand
ATATTTAAACTTTACGTGGGCTGAGATAAAGTAATAGCCACGATATAATTTGGAAAATCATAAAATAAAATTTCAAAATATATATAGGCCCGGTTGTATGAGTTAAGGCCATGAATTCTTTTTGTGCCAATCTTTAATATGAGCCGTTTGAATAAAAGGATGGTCAAATTTGACGGTATAGCCATGAATTTGGCCAGCGGTCTTATAGGGGAGCCAACCAAGCACGATCATTGCAACTCGGACCAAACTATCTGGTTTCAGGGATGACTCTGGCCAACGGCAGTCATCGCCCGATTATTATAATAATATTTTTTAAGTTGTGGTCAGATCTAACTACCACTGGTCAGGTTCGACCCCTGATATTATTTATTTTTTAAAGCGTGGCTAAATTTGGACGTGCCTTAAAAACAATGGCCAGCGATCAAGTTCCAGTAATGGGCAGCTGAACCTGGCTGGGGCCTAGTTCTATTGAAACTTAGCCATTGGTGAAGGAGGGGTATAAGGTTTTTCTTTTTTCAAATCTGGGCCGTCATTATAATCGAATGACACTGATTAGAATGCATGCTCAATGAACTTCTAAGGGTAGGTCTTGAAAAGAGGACATCTTATATGCCATGATCCCCAATTTACAAAGTGCACTTTGATTCTATATAAAATTTTGCAGTCTTCCCTTTATAGTGGAGGTGGGAAATTTTTTACATTTCATAATTCCCTATCCTAATTCTAACAAGCACAATAAGTCACATTACATCATTTTCATAGGACTTAGGATTATCACCTCCTCAAGCTCCCCAGCAGGGTTCACACTTATTATTTTCTGCCAAAAGAACATTTTATATGACACATTCTTAGGTGTGCCCCACGGCGTGTTCTATTTATTTCATTCAATTAATCACTTGCACAAGTAACAAATAGTAGCATACTAACTTGGAAAATTTTTACTCATCATGTTTCGGGACTCTGGGATTTTTCGAGTATAACTGCAAAACTGGGGTTAGACTTGCATACCCCAGAATATTCTGTTTGCAAAACAGAGTTGGCACAAAATTATAAACATAAGTAAATAGTCTGATAATCCCATCACATCACATAGCCATAACCAGAAAATGGGCAAGGTCATGCAAAGCCACATACACATGCATACATCACCAAGGAAGTTCTTGCCCAAAATACATATACAAAATATATGGCTACAAAATAATAGCTAATATTATTATGAGCCAACCCAATCAATGGAAGATGATCATCCCAATTTCCCTTCTAGTTCAAGCTACATGCTCTAAGCATATCTTCAAGTTAAGCTACATGCTCTAAGCATATCTTCAAGTGTTTGAATCGTTTGTTTTGACAGGCCATTTGTTTGAGAATGAAATGCGGTACTGGAATTCAGACTAGTGGCCAAAGCACTTTGAACGCTTTTTATAAGTTCGACGTAAACGTTGGGGCACGATATGAAACAATAGACTTTGGCACTTCGTGTAAGCGCACAATCTCCTTGATCTACAATCTTGCTAAGACATCAGTCGATTGCTTGACATGGGTTGGCAAAAAATGTTGGGATAGTCATCCTATCCACAATCACCCAAATAGAATCATGGTTGTTGTTGCATGTTTTTGGCAAGCTTACCACAAAAATCCATGGTGATGTGCTCCAATCAAACTTGACCCCTTTTTGAATTAATCTTATCATTGGTGTTGAACTGCAGGAGAATACTCTAATAAATCAGCGATAATATCCCACTAAGCCCAGAACACTTCAGATCTCTCTGAAATGGACTTTAATCTCTCCCATTTCATGATAGCATTCAATCTTTGTAGGATCCACAGAGAGTCCTTTGGAAATTACATGTCAAAGGAAAACCACGTGATCCAACCAAACTTGCACTTCTTGAATTTAAGTGTAAAGCTTTTGCTCTCCAAGAGTTTGAAGCACCTTTCTTAAATGCTCATAGTGCTCCTCAAGACTAGAAGAATAGACTAAAATATCTTCTACAAAGACAATTACAAACTGATCAAGGAAGAGTTTGAAGACTATTCATTTGGTCTATGAAGGAAGTAGGGGTGTTAGTTAAACCAAAAGGCATGACTAGGAATTCATAGTGGTCCTATTGGGTCCGAAAGACTTTCTTCGAAATACCTTCTTCATGGACTCTTCATTGGTGATAACTTGCCTGGAGGTCAATTTTGGAAGAGACTTGAGCAGATCGAAGTTGGTTAAAAAGATCATCTATTCGAGGGAGCGGGTATTTATTTTTTATAGTTGCTTGATTGATCGATTGATAATTGATGCATAATTGAAGAGATCCATCTTTCTTCTTTACAAACAGAATTGGATCACCCCATGGTGAGACACGGGGACGAATGAAACCTTATTAAGGTCTTGTAATTGTTCCTTCAATTCCTTTAGTTCAGCAAGGGCCATCTGGTATGAAGCTTTGGATATAAGGGATGTATTAGGTGAAAGTTCAATTGTAAAATCAATCTCCCTTTGTGGAGCCAAATTAGGTAATTCGTCCGGCAAAGCATCAGAAAAATCTCTAACTACCTCAAACTCCTCCAACTTCGCTTAGGTTGACTCTATTGATACAACACTTTGCGAGGAAAGCTAGGCATCCTTTCCCTACGAGTTTAAAGGCTTTCATTGTTGAGACAAGACATTGACTTTGACCTAGTCTTAATTCCTTGCAAAACAATCTTACCCTCTTTTTGTGACAATCTACCATGGCATGAAACTTAGTTAACCAGTCCATACATAAAATGACATCAAAATCTGGCATCTCAAGTATGTTCTTGCTCTTCTCTCCAAAAGAGGATACCTATAGACTTGATAAATTTTCTAGCAATAATGGAAACTATAAACTTGTTTAAAAAGAAATCTTAAAGAAGGCATATTGCCCCTTACAAAGAATGCTTATATAAAGTATATTCCTAATATGGTCCTGCATCAAATTCTACTCAATAGAATTCGTCCTTGAGTTTGAAAGCACTGCAAAGGAGAGGAATTGGTTTATTGTAGGACCAAGGCACTTTAGCTTTATCAATTGAAGAACAACATTAGCAAGCTGATCGTCAAGTATGATTTTATGCCAAGGGAAGGGACGTTGAATTCTGACTTCACACGTGACAAATAACCATGATATCCAATCATTGCAATAATGGGAAATCCACGTAAAATGACTTGTTGGATGACAAACCCTGAATTAGGCTATGGTTGTATAAACTAAAAGGGATCTATATGCATGGGGAACTCTTCCATAGAGGTATCAAAATGTGTTGTTTTATTTTCAAGAGATTCAATGGACTTACCGGATAAATCATCTTCATAACCAACTAGTGGAGGGGAAATGATATTTGGAAGATCAACAAATCTTCATGCCTTGAAGAGTTTACATTATTTCTTGATGAAGGTGCTCTAATTCTTTTTCTTAATGCTGAGGATTTAGTTTTATTTGATCCAATAATGTTATGCATGATTCTTTACATATGTTTATATAATATGCCAGCATTCTAGTATGCATTTGCATATATGTTATTTGTGTTGGCTTTTAGAAATGCAGGCATCAATGTTCAATGATGAAACAAGCGAGTTTGATGTTCTTGTGGCTAGTGACGCTATTGGAATGGGCCTTAATCTCAACATATCTAGAGTCATATTTTCCACCTTAAAAAAGTTTGATGGAACATGCATCCGTGACTTGACTGTACCAGAGATAAAACAAATTGCTGGTAGTTATTTTCTTTTGTTGCTTGGATCTTTTTCTGGTTTTCCTTCGATGGTCAATGTCTCTAATATTGACTTAATCCATTGGCTTAAGTTACAATTGCAACTGCATGTTTTAGGGATACAACTAGTAAAGGCCCAGGTGCCAAAATATACTAACAAAATTGTTATGATGAAATATTTATTATTTTTCCTTTGTAGGTAGAGCTGGGAGATATGGTTCCAAATTTCCGTGGGCAAAGTGACGTGTATGTATGCTGATGATTTGCCTTTGCTCCACTCAGCGCTGCATTCTGTTTCTCCTATTTTGGAGGTACTGCTTTGTTAAGTCTTATATTTCAATGGTTCTTTTATGAAATTCATAAATAGTCTATTCTTTAATATTTTCCTCTTCTTTACAAGTTTGCATTGTCTTGTATTTTTTATTTTGTTTGCAGCGTGCTGGATTATTTCCTACCTTTGATATATTATCCTTATACTCACGCTTACATCATGGATACAGTTTTCATCGCATCCTGGTGTGTAAGTCATGTATTGGACATTTGAGTTGTGTTTTTTATTTAAATATGTTAATTAGTCATTTTTTATTTAAATATGCTGATTAGTCAGGTATAATACCTTCGACCACTATGGTGTAGTGCCTAGTGCCTCATCGTTTGATTGTTCTTTGTGTTCTCTCTCTCTAGAACTCTTTTGATTGTCTGCTATGAAGTTGAATTAAAATAGAGATGATTCAGAAAGTGAATTCAATCTTGCATATTCTATACTGCCATTTTTTAAAATGTTTTGAATTTTTAAATTTTCAAAGCAATTTATTCTTATATTTCATGAAGTTGACCTGATGAAGTCATCCCTAGCATGGACGCCTCCCACGACCATCGTGATAATCTAGAAGAGACAAAAGAATTGTTCCACGAAAATTGATCATCCTATATTTGATCAAGTCTATGAGAGGAGGAAGGACAAAAGATCGACTTCTAGAAGAGTCGTAATTGACTAATGCAAGTCTTATTTGATAGGATCCCACTTTAGATGATATGATCCATCAATTATATGCCCTCACTTCTAGTATTATGGACCTTAACAAGTGGCTAATAGCCTACTACTAATAATCATGTTGATCTCTTTGCCGGCCATTTTCAGCAACTTTCCAATGATGTCTTGCCTCTTTTTGCCCCTTCTTAATCTGCTTCTACCATGCATACTCACACATCGAGACCTTTGGAAGTTGCTCCAAAGTTCTAGTTTCAAACATTCCACTGAAAATTTCTCCCTTTTATGTTAGTCGCCTTCCTCCGACTATTCATTCTCAAGATAGGAATATTATTTGAGATGTAGAGAGCTAAGGTTATGTTTTGCTTGACCACGAGGTTTGCATCAGGCCGGGGGACGAATGGAAAATTGCATTCAAAACACGTGAAGGATTGCATGGGTGGCTTGTTTTGCCTTTTGGTCTTTCCAATGCTTTTAGGATCTTCATGATGGTTATGAATGAAACCTTGTGTTCCTATATTGGCAAGTTTGTTGTTTATTTTGACGACATTCTTGTCCATACATCCGTCCCACTTGGAGCATCCACAAGTTGTTTTCACAACTTTGCACTATGTAAAGTATGCTAACCCTTCTAAGTGTTTCTTCTTTGTGTTCGAGGTCATCTTTGTAGGATGTTAAGTGTCTAGTCAAGGACTCAAACCAGATGAAAGTAAAATCATGACAATCTAATATTAGAAGCTTCCGCCACTATTTCTCATGTCCGCTTTTTTCATGGCTTGACTGGTTTTTATGGGCGTTTTATAAAGAGTTTCAGCTCTATTATTATGGTGTCTGTTATGGATTTGACGAAAAACATAGAGTTCGTTTGGACACAAGAAGTTGATGATGCCTTTAATTAAAAAGTACCTTACCGAAGCTCCTTGTCTTTGCTGAAATTTAACAAGCTTTTTGAGGTGGAATGTGATGCTTCCAAGATGGGTATTGGTGTTGCCCTAAGCCAATGTAAGCATCCTATTGCTTTCTATAGAAAGAAATTGGCAGGATCTCAGCTCAATTATAGTAATTATGACATTCAGTTATTCGCCGTTGTGAGACTTCTTCAATATTGGCGGCATTATCTTCCTAAGGAGTTTCTTCTTTACTCTATGGCCTTGAAGTACTTACATACACAAAAGTTTAGTGCTCATCATGCCAAATGGATTAATCAATAATTGCAAGAGTTCTATTTCTCTTCATCATAAGTCGGGTACACATAATAGAGTTGCGGATGCCTTAAGCCAGAAGCATGCTCTTCATTCTCCCGTGAAAGTCAATGACATGGGATTTGAGCTAATTCGTGATTTGCTTCTTGCCGACCCATATTTTGGTCTAATTCTGGCATCACTTGCAAGAGATGAAGACTCTCACTATGCTCTTCTTGATGGATACTTGTTTTTAAGAGATTGTCTATGCATTCCATATTTTTCTTTACATCATCTACTTGTCAAGGAAGTGCACAATTGTGGTCATTTTGGACACGATAAGAATTTAACATCTCTTTGTAAATTCTTTTGGCTTTCCATCGATCGTGATGTTTCTCTTTATGTGAAACATTGTCACATATGTCAAAGGGGATAAGGTACTACTAATGTTGGCAAATAGGGTTTAGTACTTCATAAAGTTGAATTTGAATATAATTGCTCCAAAATAGGAGTACGAGATTTTTGCCATTTGAGATTTACATGGGCAAAAATCCTCAAGGTCCCTTTGATTTAAATCCTCTTCCATCTAGTGGTAAAGAGTCAAAGAGAGCCAATGAGTGGATCGATCGTCGTAAGGAGGTTCAAGCAATTGCTCGTGCAAATTTACAAGCTTTTTATGATAAGTATAAGGAGCATGTTAATCGTCATAAAAGTGTAATAAACTTAAAAATTAGTCCAACATCTAATACCTCCTAGGTTGAGATCTAATATATAAGTGAGGATGTGCTTATAGATTTCAATTTCGTTAACCACTTTCAAAAAAATGAATAGGTGATGGAATCCTATGTTAGGATTCCGATAACTAGATCTATAGGCTTCAATGACAAACCCTATAAACTTTTAATAATCAAGTTTGAACAAAGTTGAAGCCAACAACAATGAAGAAGAAGAGCAGCAATGCAGGTAGATAAGAAAAATTCCAAATTTATTCAATCAATAGCCATCATAAAAAATACACGATTTCTCCATTATATATGACATAAACCTTAATTAAACAATTCCTTGACTAATGTATCCTTCCTAAGTCGTCTACAATAACTAATATATGTAATGATGAAAATAATGACCAACATACTCCTAGTTAATAATACATAAACAAAGAAAATAATATATAATCAACTATGAATTTTAATATAATTAGGAATTAAATAAATATTGTTCTCCATCAATCTCTGTTGGTCAAAAAACTCGTTCTCGAGTTTTAAAGGAAGTCAATTTGTAAAATCTGTTGAAGAAAGATTGTGAGAAGTTTTGCTTGCATCATATAATGACGAGTTGAAGTATGCGCCAGCAACACCCTCTGCTGAAAATAAACTTGTCCTCGAGTTTGCAGCTTCATGTTTTGGCTAACGCTATCCAATCACTCCAATAATGTTGAATCCAGACTTGACAAATCAGCTTTTGAAACTTCAAATGATCATGAATAACATCTCGATAATATGGATCCTCATATGACTCTTCAATCAATACATCTAGTTTGATTGAATTCTTATATCTTCAAGCAATAAGGATGTAGATTCTTCAACCTCTTCTACCACAACCAATTCAGTGATTTCTTCTTGTGGCTCTTTAACTGTTGTATCCGTAAATTCAAGTGTATTAACTTTAAGAGAAATAGGATGAGAACAATTGACTAACACTTGAGTTTTCACAATCTCATCTTTAGAACACACACTAGAAGTATCTTCAATTGAATGGTCAACAATAGGCTCATACTTGATTATCATCAACTTGTGCAAGGTCTGGAGAGACTTAAGCCTGTGGAGGTTGTTGTTCAAGCTTAGATATTAACTTATCAAACTCTGTGAACATGATATCAAAAGTATCTTTAGAATCATTAAGAGACTTGTCAATTGGAATATAATTTCTCAAAGGAGGTGACAAACAATAATTCTTTCTATTCCAAAAGAAAGAATACTGATTGTGACCATGGAGAACCCATGACAACATGACATGTATGTAGACACAATATCACACCAAACAACTTGATTGACAGTCCCCATTTTGAGAATCAAGACGCAGATACAAGTAATCTCAAAATAACCATGATTATGAGGCAAACTAACATAATATGAACGTGGAATGTGATAAATAGGTAAACCTGATTCATGTGCCATGCACTCCGAAATATAGTTGCATGGAATTAGATGATTATAATTAATCTAACTACACATCCATTCAATAATATAGAAGTCTCAAACTTACTATGGTGTCACTCATCTTCCAATGTCCCAGAGTGTTGATGGTAATAAGATTGAATCCCATCACAATATGAATAATCCATCTCAAAAGTAATAATTAAATGTATTGTTTTGGAGCCATGATCAAATAGATTAATTACCAAGGAACACATGGCAGCAATAACTTGAATTCAGCTTAATTACCAAGGAAAATAACCGGCAACAATGTTTGATTATGTCATGGTAAAGACAAGAAAAACTTGCAGCTAATCATACTCCATCTCAAGTGTTCAGCCAAAACCACAATTACCATATATGTATATATAATTGAAGCAGCAAACTATGACAAAGATCTTTAAGTAATAGCAGTAAACTCAACAACGAAGAGTTTAAAACCAGATTTGTGCTGGCCCAAAATAGAACAGATCTGATTGAGATAGTTGCACTTTTGATGTCGACCAAGCCAATTAATGTTGATGCACTAGAATACACTTCAGATATGTATGGCTGCCAAAACAGATAGGAGATACTGCCTTTTGATCAATCTCAGATCACCAAGAGTAGCCACAAAGAATTCTGTCCTGCAGATTTGATGTGTCCTTGACAAGTCCGACAGATTGATGGCGCCAAAAATAAAAAGAACAAGGAGTAGTAGACTTGGTGTTGTCTTGTGTGGAGGATGACTTGATGAACTTTGGCGGCAAAATTCTAGCAAAACTAGAATTTGCTAAGAGCAAACACCTAAGGCACCAAACACAATCGCCAAGCCACAATCTCCTGCAGGTTGATATTGCCTAGGTGAGGAGTGTTATTATTGATCTGTAAATTGCCAAGATAAAACAGCAGTTACTCATGTATGGACAGACAATTACAAGAAGGCAAACTGCTTTTTAACTTGAAGACTTGATGTCGCCTAGGACTAGAAGGCAATCTAGGTGGCAAACAAATCTGATCGATAAAGTAATTAAGGTGGTGTTTGGGGTGGTGGTGGGAAGATAAATTCACAACCAATGATGCTAAAAAGCAAATGGATTGGATGGTGGTGAAGGTGGTGGTGCAAAACACAGGAGAAATCTTAGCTCTGGATACGAATTGATGGAATCCTGTGTTAGGAATCCAATAACTAGATTTATAGGCTTTAACAACAAACCCTATAAACCTTTAATAATCAAGTTTGAACAAACTTGAAGCCAATGACAAAGAAGAAGAAGAGCAGCGACGAGGTAGATAAAAAAAACTCCAACTTTATTCAGTCAATAGTCATTGTAAAAATATATGACGCCTTCCTTATATATGACATAAACCTGAATTTAACAAAACCATAAAGAATAATATACCCTTCCTAAGACATCTACAGTAACTAATAAATGAAATGACAAAAAAAATGACCAAGTACCCCCGGTTAATATTACACAAACAAAGAAAATAAAACATAATCATCTTTGAATTCTAATATATCTAGGAACTAAATAAATATTATCTGTCATCACTAGGCCTTTTAGTTTGCACTAATTAGGCTGGGTTGTTACAAGTAGTATCGGAGCCGACCTAAGATCGTATTGGATGGTAGGCTAGACTAGATGTGGTTAGGGGAGCTAGCCACAGTATGAGAAAAAGGAATTTTGGGGATGCAATTTTCTTAATGTATGTGGATTGTAATAAACCCAAAAAATTAGTCCAACATCCAATACCTCTTAGGGTAAGATCGAATATATAAGTGAGTATAGATCTTTAACTTGGTTAACCGCTTTCGAAAATATAACTATGCTCATTTGTTCGCACTAATTGGGCCAGCTCGTTATAGAAGGGATGTTCGTTGTGATCTTGTTTGGGCTTATTTGTCTAAGGATAGATACCCACAAGGAACTTATCACAAAGCTCATGCCTAAGCAGTACCACTTGTTCTATAGTTGTAGTTTTTTGGAACAATGCTAATAGACTTCAACTTCCAGATGGAGGGAATATTCATGACAAATTTAATGTGGCTTATTTACAACTTTATTATTGAGAATATGAAGCCTAGAACTCGACCACTCTAATAATCTAGAAGAGATAGAAGGCTTGTTCCAAAAGATGATTGACCATCCTAAATTTGATCAAGTCTATAAGAGGAAGAAGGGGACAAGATCGACTCCTCTAGAAGAGTCGTAATTGACTACTTCAACTCTTGATCATAACTCTTTTGATTATTTCATAATTTAGTAGTATTTCTTGATTTAGTTTCGTATTTTAGTAGGAATCTTATTTTGGCTTAATGTTTTAGTTGGAGTTGAATTCCAAGTATTAGTTGAAAAGGTTTTGGTTATATAAGGAGTCATGTAGTGAAACTTTTAATTCAATTTAATTTTCAGCTATAAATATTTATTTATGTTATCTCTTGTTCTTGTTATCTTTTCTTCTTCTTCCAAGTATTGAAGAATAGGAAAACCAATAGGAGAATGTGTCAGTTGATATCTGATTTCTCCAATTGCAACCTAGGACGCATCATGGCCCACCTTGTATATTTGTTTATGATATTTCAGGAACAATTTCTAGAGAATGCGAAGCTATCACCAAATTTTTTTATTGCAAATTGTGAAGAAATGTTGGTATGATTCCTTGACCTTCTGTTTTCATGACATAAGTACATTTGGGCTTGAATAGCAAAATCTTATGTTATTTCTGTGTATGCACTGACGCTTTTTTCAATGACACAGAAGATTGCCGCAGTTATTGATGAGTTCCCTTTGACAATGGAGGACAAGTATGTATTTTGTATTAGGTATGCACTTGACCTTTGAAGATTATCTATGTAAGACAATGTTTGGAGACTAAGTTATGTACTATTATTTATTTCTTGTTTGTTTAGTGGTATATCTCTATTTAATTATATATGTTCTATCATTTTCTGAAGTATGTTAATTGTAGTGTCATTATAGCCAATTAATAAGGCTCAAGTTGATTTGTTATTTACATTGATTTTTCATTAATAGCATTGTCAAAGAATTATATCCCCAAACCTCTTGCCTTCTTCTAGACATGATCAACACCCCTCTTTTGACTTCAATCCTTGGATTTCCGGCAAAATTTCCCTAAATTCCCCTTAACTTTCCTTGTATCGAACCAGGTTATGGGTGATCAACATACATAAATATTACTTAAAAGGTATTTCTTAGTTCTTTCTATAAATTATGAGGTTTAATTAAATGTATAATTTATAGATTTTTAATAAATTATCATCATCAATTTGAATGAGGGTGTTAGAGGTTGATTAGAAGTAGTATTATTTTGTTATTGTATAAACTTGCGTCTCAACTTGATTATAAAGCCATTTATGCAGTGACAATTTGTAAATTTTGTAGAATCTAAATTTAATAGTTGTTAATGGAGCATGGGGAAGATTGACTGGCTTCTCACATTTTTTGCTTGTCATTCTAATATTCATATCAATTCTCTGTTTATTACTTGCATTGCCTTTATGTGTACGATGGTAGTGTAATAATCTTTCAAGGATCCATCACCCCGTACCATATCTTTCTTTTTGTCACCTCACAAGTCCAACTACTGTGGGATGCTCTTAACTACAAGCATTAATTGTTGAATTATCACGATTTTTTTCTATTTTCTAGTTGTAATTTTTAAACCTTTATTTCTAGATTAGCCAGGAAAATCGGAGTATGTGAAATGCAACTTTAGTGGAACTAAAAGGAGGATCCTTTTATTTGTGTAGACAATCACCAGTTTCCACAAAAAAGGCAATTATAATATGTTGTACCTATGATAGAAATTGGAGTTGTTATACATATGATTGTGGTTAACTGCTTAAACTGAAGAGTTGCATCTGGGGTAATTTATGATAAACAAATTTCTCCAAAGTTGAGGGCTAAATTCTTTTCACTGTTATTGTTCCAGCTTTATTTTATGGATAAAAAAGTTGGGCGTTCTAAATGTAGCCATATTAACAAAATTTTGTGGCTGAGTAGCACGTGTTAAGATGGATGCCAGGGAAGCCCTTAGAGATCAAATGCTCTGTAGTATCATAGTTCTTAATTGGAGGTCTTATTGATTGAGGATAAACTATGGAAATGTAGACTAAATTGGTTTGGGTATGTGTAATGTCACCCTTCAGATGTTGCTATGAATATAGTGTGTACTCATGTTATGGTATAGAAAGGAATGAAGTAAGCCCAAACAGGTGTTGATTTAGATGGTAAAGAAAGACGTGGATAATTTTGGATTGAGCATTAATATCTGATCTGGGAAGGAAGAAGAGGCATGAAAGAATCCATAACCCTATCTTCATTCTCTGCGAGCAGGTGGATGTCATAGAAGAATTTTTATGCCATTTTTCTTGACTTATTTTGGAGATTTATGTTGCTTGTTTCTCTTCCCACTTGGGGGTTTTTATAGTTTAATTATTATCTTTGTAGAATATACTAAGAATTAAAAGTCTGTGCTGAGTTCTATATGAAAGCTACTTTAAGAAAAAGAAAACTAACTACATAATCTTGAATGAAGTATACAAAATAAAATAAACTCTTTAATGGAAACTTATTTCTCACAAGAGATGTTTACATGAGCTTGCTTCAATTGTTTTTGTTAAAGAATTTCGATAGTTAGGATGGTAAATAGATAGGGAGATAATAGGGCAGATCTTAATTGATTGACCTTTATTCATGTACTTATAAACAGTACATTGTACATGGATGATCACAAGTCATTCGTGTGATTCCTTGATCCCTGAAAAATAGCAAACCAAGGTTTTCTATGTTGGATATCAGTATCATGTCGGACAGGAGACGATATGCGAGAGATATGCCGGAGATATCCAAAATAGTAGTTTAATTATTTTTTTCATGACAAAATTAGTAGTAACAAATGTAGAATAAAAAGAAGAATTTAAGACAAAGATAATAACAAATATAACATGTATTGTATAACATATGGTTCTTTCAAATAATAGATCACAATATAATATATGATAGAATGTGAACTCCAAACAAGAAATGTAGATAATTATGTAAATATAATGCATAAAAACAAGAAAGGTGCCAACACATGTTTGAAGATGATCACCATTGTCTTAATTTTATAAGGAATTTGTATAATTTGCTCAATAAAAAATCTTGTTGAAATTCTATGTGGGGTATTTTATTTCAGTGAGATGTCATTGACATAGTGCCAATATATCCAAAATTAAGGTAATATAAATATCGTCCTTCGATATCATGTCAGCAACTCAAATATATACATGCATCGGAGACATCAGAGATATATCGAGATATTGCAAACCTTGACAACAACTAAACTATGTCCTAAAAACGGGTAACATGTATTTCTCAACAGTCCCCCTCAAGTTGAGCATAGTTAACTAAGCTCAACTTGGAACATAATTCCTCATGTCTAGCTCTTAACAATGCTTTAGTAAGGTTGTCTGGATTAACATGCTTGAGAGAGGCATTCTCATTCACTTCGTCTCTGATGAAGATCATCCAACAATGTTCTCAAAGGTTTAATCTTCCAACCAAATAGCTCCGCATTAGGAATGTTCACTATTGCAAGATCATATAAAAGGAAAATTTAATGGTCCACCAATGTAAACCTTCTTAATGATTCCGCTAGCAACACACCCCATTAGCCTTGGAGATTGCACATGGGTATAAAACACAGGGCACAGCTAAAAATTTTGTGGGGCACAAAGAAATCCTTAGTAAAGAAAACTAGTTAAAGTTTTTTAAGGTAATTGAAGTTTATAGGACAAATAAATCCTCAAGGCACAATTTTTGAAGGCAGACAAGTAAAACCCATTTTGAACGTACACAAACATCCTATTAAGAGGACACAAAAATTTATTATGACAAGAAAAGGCTGATTTTAAAGCAGTTACAAAGTCCATTCATATCTCTCCCTTAAACTGGACTACAGTTTAGGCAAAGAATTAAAACCATCATCGAGGACCCAAATAAGAACCTTTCAAAAACAAAGACACCATAAACCTTTTGATGCAGGGCAAAAATTTCTTTTCAGGAACACAGACGAAACCTTCAAAGGACTAAAAAACATAAAAACTCCTTTGGAGGATACGCCATAAAAATCCTTTTAAGAAAAGGACCCAAAGAAACCTTTGCTGAAGGCACAAAAATCCCTTGAGGGACACATCAACGGCTTTTATAAGACAGTACTTTATTGGTCCATCCATTCTCTGGGAATTCTTGTAAAATGGACATCGTAGCAGAGAATGGGCATAAAGACAACAAGAGGGCACTAGATGGGTAGAACTACTAAAAATCCCAAAATAAGGGTTCCTGCAGTACATAAAATATCATTAACATAACATAAGAGGGATTAGGAAATGCAAGGAAGGATGACGCCTTTGCATTGACAAGTTAGAACAAAGCAAAAGAGTATGCACACAAGCCACTTCTTTTCCCATCCATCATGCATCTTGCTGAAGAATTTTATTAGTTAGGATAATGGGTTAGATCTTAATTGATTGCGATCATCTTCTTATTCATGTATTTATAGAAATACGTTGTATAAGGATGATCACAAGAGTGATTCGTGTGATCTGTTGAAAAAAGCAACAACTGAACTATTTCCTAACCTGCATCTGAAAAAAACAAGATAAGCATTGACCAAGTCAAACACACATGTATAACACATTTCTCAACACTCCCCCTCAAGTTGAGCATAATTAGCTAAGCTCAACTTGGAACATACTTTTTATGTGTAGTTCTTTGTAGTGCTTCAGTGAGGTTCGAATTAAAATGCTTCAGGTTAATGCATTCTCCTTATCTCTAAGGAAAATCTTCCAACAATGTTCTCAAAAGGTCTAATCTTCCAACCAAATAAAGGTGCACATTAGGAATGTTCACAGCTGCAAGATCATGTTAGAGCCAGATGCAATGGTCCACAAGTAGAAATAATGCTTCTTAATAACTCCGCTAGTAACAAAAATTAGCCTTGAAGATTGCACATTGGTAAAACACGGGGCACAAACACAAAATGTGTGGACACAAAATTCTTGTAAGAAGTGAAGGAAACAAATTAAAGCTTTTCAAGGTAATTAGAAGTCTATATATAGAATACAAATAAATCTATTGGTACACAATTTTTAGAGACAAAATGAATAAAATCCATTTTGAACTTGCACAATTTGTTAAGAGGACACTTCATTTAATAGGAAAAGGTTGATTTTTAAACACTCAGGGACACAAGTTGGACTACATTTTAGATAAAGAATTAAAACCAACATCAGGGACAATGATGCAGGGCATCTTTAGCATTTTGAGTTTATTTCTAGTTAATTATGTTTTGAGGGACTTTTATGTAATTTTATATTTTAGGGAATTATTAGGCTATTTTCGGATATTATTTTTATTAGGAATTCAAGTTATAGGATATATCATGTATAGTTTATATATGAGCCTCAAATCAATACTGATCATTTTTGGTTGATTTTTGCTTGATTACAAGGTGTTCTTATTCTTCCTCGTTCTTGAGACTTCGTCTATTAATTCTCTTCTTTTAATTATTATTTTTCCCCTTTCATCAATTTTTCCTATATTTTACATCAATTGGTTATCAGAGTGTAAAGATCTAATCTTGTGGTCTCTTTTATCACCCACCAATTCCACCGTTATCATCCAAAAAATTAATTTTTCCTTCACCGCCGCCATCTCTATCGTTTGAAGAAAAAATAAAAGAGGATTAAAGATGTGCCGGGCTGCATCCATACCCATTGTCAGCCTGTCAAAGCCTCCCACACGCCACCGCGCCGCTTGCCGGAAACCCTGCTAATGTCCTTGGCAGTGCCCCAATTGTCGGCCTGGTCTGCCCGCAATGGTGCCACATCACGCTCGCCCAAGTTCTTGCCTTGGCTCGTCGAAGGCCATCCTCATTGGTCACCGGGCCTCATCCCAAATTTCTCTATTGCCTAGTTGATCACCACTTGGTCGTCGTCGCTCGTTCCCCATTGTGTACTTGCCGAGCGAGTTCACTAGATCTGGAGAAAGCATTGTGAGGAAGAAAGGGGTATCTTTGGTATTTTCTGAATGTTTTCAGTTTGATCTGGTTCAATTTTATTTACTTGGATCAGCCCAACACATATATTTGTTTGGTTCAGCAACAATACAACTTTGGTTTAGTTCACTATTCTTTTCAGTAGAAATTGATTTCCAGCCAGGATTTTAACTTTCACAGCCAAATTTAGAAGAACGTTGGAGAGATTGTTGGATCGACTCCATGTGAGAAGATAAATCATCCGATGAAGATGGTTCCTGATGTTTAGGAGGCATATTTCCAGAAGAACGTCATGTTGAAGTTCAATGCAGTCACCAAGAGGAGATGAATACTTTCAAGGATATGATGACACAACTAAGAAGATTTCATGTCAATCCTACTCCTATACTGCCAGCTCTATCAGTGCCTCCAGCAGTTCATGTTCCTAATGATCCACCTCAACATGTTGCTCCTCCAAATTGAGATAATGATAGAAAATGGGAGTCCATATTTATATTAGATCTTCCTGAATTTTATGGCAATCCTAATACTGTGGAATTTTTAGATTGGTTTACAGCTGCTAATCATGCATTCAATAGTGCTAAAATGCCACGTGATGAAAGAGTTGATCTTGCTATTACAAAATTTCGAGATAATGCCCAAGCATGGTGCCAATCTATCAATGCTAGAAGGAGACAACTTGGAGATCCTCAAATAAGGACTTGGGAAGAATTGCATGTGGAAATGCGTTCTTTCTTTGTTCCCTATAACTATAGACAAAGTTTATCTGAAAAACTTCAAAATTTGTCTTAGGGATCCTCATTAGTCCCGGAGTATACAAAGCCTTTTTAGAAAATTGTTATGCGAATTGAGTTGCATGGGGATACAAATTTTCTGATTTCAAGGTATTTGAATGGTTTGCGCTACAATATTCGGCGTGAAGTATATCAACATAGGTTTTATAGTTAAGCAATTGAAGTTGAGTCTATGTTAACTTCTGAAGATGAACACTCTTCTTTGAATCAAAAGGGGGTTTTGTTCCAAAATGAGTTGCCCCTGATGAGAACAAGCAACCTGGAAAAGCTACAACAAAATGTTTCCATTGCCAGCAAGTTTTGGCCACTATGCATGATCCGACCCTGACCCTGAAGATGTTATGGAAAGAATTGAGTATACTGGTGTACCTCAGGAGGGTATATTATTCAACTAAACTTGAGGACGAGTTTTTCATAAAGGGAGGGTCTGATGCGGGGCATCTTTAGTATTTTGAGTTTATTTTATAGTTAATTATGTTTTGGGGGACTTTCATGTAATTTTATATTTTTAAGGAATTATTAGGTTATTTTCGGATTTTATTTTTATTAGGAATTCAAGTTATGCTAGGATTAGGATATATATCATGTATAGTTTATAAATATGAGACTCAAATCAATAATGATCAATTTTGGTTGATTTTTGCTTGAGATATACAAGGTGTTGCTCTTGCTCTTCCTCATTTCTTAAGACTTCATTTATTAATTTTCGCTAATTTTTTCACCCCTTTCATCATTTTTTTCCTAGTTATCTTACATCACACAAATAAGAACCTCTCAAGAAAAGGACACTAAAAAAACTTTTGACAGAAGGGAAGTACAAAAATCCCTTTTGCTTGAACACTTGCAAACCTTCAAATGACAAAAAGAATATAAAAAAAATCTTCTGCAAGGACACTTAGTTAGAAATGGACATGATGAAACCTTTTGGTAAAGGCTCAAAAATCTCTTAAGGGACCCATCAAAAGTCTATGAAAAGATAATAATTTGTTGGTCCATCCATTTACTGCACACCACATGTATGAGTAGGGGGACCATCTCACAAGCCATGAATGCCCTCTCATACACAGCAGTAACATGAAGTACGAATAATGTCACATCCATCTTGCAGCCCATAAACATGCAAGAAAGCAGCTTTCTAGGAGGAAACTAGGTAGTGGTCACCAAGAGTAAAATAAAAATGAAGAGGAAATACTGCAGATCGGAGTGCGGGCGGGAAGCAGGGAGCAACCACATTACCACATTGAAATGCCTACCTCCCCCTCAACTAGCTAAGGGACTAATAATTATCAGGATCTAACTGGATACCTTGTTAAAGAATTTTGACGGTTGGGATAATAAATATATAGAAGATAATAGGTCAGATCTTAATTGATTAGGATCTTCTTATTCATGTATTTATAGATAATAGATAATACATTCTACATGGATGATCACAATGATTTGTGTGATACCTTGAAAGTAGCAATAACTAAACTATCTCCTAACGCGCATCTCTAACAAATAAGATAAGCATTGAACATGTTAAACACAAACA
This sequence comes from Piper betle, assembly GCA_033002965.1. Classification (NCBI taxonomy): domain Eukaryota; kingdom Viridiplantae; phylum Streptophyta; class Magnoliopsida; order Piperales; family Piperaceae; genus Piper; species Piper betle. Next base: position 161,634 of record JAURVB010008500.1, on the reverse strand, counting down.
TAAATAACACGTATTTCTCTACACATAAAGGGTGGGAGGGTGGTGAGAGGGAAGATACTTAGGCCAGAGTTTCTTCCCTCATAGAGAAAACAAAACAGTGCTACCTCAGGCTAGGATGAGAACCTGCCTTTAATGACATGTTGAAGAATTTCAACAGTTAGGACAATAAACAAATAGGTCAGAACTTAGTTAATCAGGACCTTCTTATTCATGTATTTATAAATAGTACATTTTACATGGATGATCACAAGAGTGATTCGTGTGATTCCTTGAAAATAGCATCAACTGAACTATCTCCTACAATGCATCTCTGACAAACAAGATTACCATTGAACAAGTAAAACACAAACATAAGTAACATGCATTTCTCAACAGTTTTTCAATGTGTATTTCACCCACTGGTGATGCGAAATTCACACCACTGACTTAAGTTGTTTATAAAGATACTGTTGAACCTGTTGTGAAGAGGATTTTATGTAGATTTTGTAGATGTCATGGTGTGTTGTTACTGCTGGATTGGAAGTTGTGGAAAGTTAAATGTCTTTTATACTTGTGATTGCTTGCTATTTAGATTTTCTAACTTTGTAATGTTACGCGTAATACATTATGAAGCATGTGCCTGCACATTACAAGCGGCCTACTTATGTAATTGTCAAGATGCACATATATATATAGGACTGGGAAAGGTAGAAGACCGTTTATGGTTATTAATGCTTTTGCTTAGCGCTGGTCATTTTGCTGGTCTAATATCACATGATGAGAGCAGACAAAATAGTTTATGAAGATGTTGAATGACTTTTTCTTTTCAATCTTCAGCCCTGTTGACATGAATGATGACATCTCAGCTCAGGGGCTTATTCAGGTTAGGTGATTTTTATTGAGCCTTGCTTGTCTATTTTTTTCAAATAAAGATACCTGACGGTTCACTTCTGTGATAGTTTTCTAAAAGCTATGCCAAAAAAGGTTTAGTTCGACTAAACGAAATATTTACACCAGGTACGATTCAAGTACCGAAATCACAAAAGGCTCTCAAGGACCTTGAATCAGTTCACAAGGTAATTTTGGTCCTTCAATAATAGGCACGATGCCCTTTCATAACTCTTTTGAGTATACCTTTTGGTTGATGACTCTAATTGTATTTACTCGTGAAGGTTCTTGATCTGTATGCCTGGTTAAGTTTCCGAATGGACGATTCCTTTCCAGATCGCGAGCTTGCCTCTTCACAGAAGGCCATTTGTAGCTTGTGAGTATGAGAAATCTAAACTTATTGGTCATTTTATGAACACCTTAATGACACTTGTTTTTGTCAATTGTACTAGATTAATCGAGGAATTCTTGGAGAGATTGGGAGGGCTCAAGCCAATGAAAAAGAAGTTGCGGGCAAGTTTGAGTACAAAATCCATACTTCGGCAAGGATATTTTTTAGCATATTCTTACTATTGTTTGTTCTTTGTGTGTGTGTATATGTGCATATTCTTACTTCGGCAATTTTTGTCACGTGTTAGTGAACTTTCCAAAAGATCAACATTGGGAAGAATAAGTGGTTGCCAAGGAGAGGTTTTGGCCACGTATTGAGGTTCGGACGCATCCATAATGCTTACCGGGCACGTACAGTTGCTGCTGATGATAGTCCAGTTTAGAAATGCGGGGATGGTGTAAGTGCTGAGTCATAATTTGGGCTTTGTACAAACACATTGTGTTTAAGATTAATATTCGGGAGTGCAGAAGAGGTTATTGGAATGGAGAATCCCTTAGAGAAATAAATGATTGAGAAATAATTTGGGCTTTGTACAAATACATTGAAATTTTAGTTACAAGAAAAGTGAGCAATCCCTACGGTAGAAAACTGTTGGCAAAATCCATAAAAAAGTGGTCACTGAGCAAATGCGCGGCCATTAGCTTGTGAATGCTGTCGCGCCTTTTAAGTGGAGGTGGGAGGAAAAAAGCAGTCTTGCAACCGAGCAAGAGGGCGTGGAGAGGGGTTATACATGTATTGGGGTTTGGAAGCACGCATAATACTTGCCGGGCTAATGAAAGTATAGTGCAATTGATAAGTCATGATTTGAGCTTCATACACATGCACTGATACACAGAGTGTTAAGATGGTCAACAATCGTGTACTTGTAGGAGTTCTTGGAATGGAGAATAATTGGAATTGTCTAGAGAAATATATGCTCGAGAAATATTGTAACATGCTTAAGTGGGAAGTAGAATTTTTTGGTGATCATCAATACCCTCATGTGTAAAATATCGAAAAAGAGATTGGCTTTCTCATCCTATTGGTGAGATCTTTTTGCGTATACTTATTCACTCGTCCCCTCGAGCACTCATTAGTCTTTGTTGCCTGCCACCAATTGGCCATCGATCATTCTTCAGTGCAGCGTGCACTCCTTTGGCACTGTCTTAACAACTCCATACCCGAGGTTTCTGAAAAATTAAATTAATTTAATGTAGCCCAAGGAAAAGATATAATATAAAATTGCTAATCTCCATGGTTGCATAAATTGGAATCGGTTTTCCATGGAGTCGGAATCGGAATCGAAATCGGTTTAAATCGGATAGGAATTGGTTCAGTTAAATCGGCCTGAATCGGTCCAAATTGGTCATATACGAAAATTTAACAACTCATAACATAAATATTTAAAATACATAATTATATAATTTTTCAACATAAATACATAAATTTATAATTTAATACAAGTATAAAAAAGCATCACGATTTATCATCACCATACCTCAATATCATAAGTATAACATTTGACATACCAACAATTTGCACAATCTCATTTAGAAGAGCACGCAAATTTGCACGCAGCAACAATTTGCACAGCACCAACAATTTGCACAACACAATGATTTACACAACATATAATTTGGACAACACAACAATTTGCACAACACAACAATTTACACAACATATAATTTGCACAACACAACAATTTGTACAGCACATAATCAATCTTCCTTGTGACAATTTGCATAGCTCAAGCAATTTGGACGCATGACCAAAATTGTGTTGTGCAAATTTACACAGCTCAAGCCATACTTGCACAACACAACCAAATTTTACACAGCACAACACAATTTTTTGCACAAAAAAATTTGACGTATGAATTTGCATACCACATAACAATTTATGAAAAATTTGACATACAAATTTGCACAGCACATATGAATTTGCACAACACAACATCAAATTTGACATATGAATTTGATCATGAATCCCAAATCAACAATGAAAAAAATTGTGAAGCATCGCCAACAATTTGCACATCCGTGAGCTGAGGTGAATTCGTTCCAACTTTGTGAAGTATAGCCAACAATTTGCACATTCAATTTCAACAAAAAATCCAACTTTATACGAATCGGTCGGAGCTGAGAACAGAGGCCCGGTCGGTGGCGAGTCTCGTTTCCACAGCGATGTCGGCCGGTCGGAGCTGAGGTCGGAGTTGAGGTCGGAGCCCGATCGGAGCTGAGGTCGGAGTCGAGGAAGCACAGAGGAGGGCGGAAGCGCGGCGGCAGAGGGCGGAAAGTGGCGACGAATGGCGGAAGCGAGTCTCGTTTCTACAGCGATATTGGCCAGTCAGAGCCGAGGTCAGAGTCGAGGTTGGAGCCGGGTCGGAGCTGAGGTCAGAGTCGAGGAAGCACGACGGAGGGCGGAAGCGCGGCGTTGGAGGGCCGAAGCTAGTCTCGTTTCCACAGCGATGTCAGCCGGTAGGAGCTGAGGTCGGAGTCGAGGTCGGAGCCCAGTTGGAACTGAGGTCAGAGTCAAAGAAGCACGGCGGCGGAGGGCGGAATGCGGCGGTGGAGGGTGGAAACCCGGCGGCGGAGTGGGGGGGTAAGTTTTAGGTTTTTAAAATCAAAATTCCAATTTTACCCATGCTTAAATAATTTAATAAATATCAAACCTACGGTATTTTAGTCATTTACCCAAAAAACCGATTCTTCTCTATTTACCCCGATTCCGAATCGGATTTAACTCAGTCGGAATTGGGGTAAATCGAGCCGAGTTGGTCGCCAATTTGGGGTCGACCGATTCGGCCCCAAATCAGATCGGCACGTTGCCGATCCGATTTATCAGCCGATTCCACTCAGAATGGGCCGATTAGTGCAATAGTGCTAATCTCTATTCACAACACAAAAATTCTTCCTGGCAGAGTGAAGTCCCAAGGTTGCAATTACTTTGTTCAACATGTTGTCAGTGCTATCAAAATTGCCAGTGTGTAAGTACAAAATTATTTATTACTCATTAACCTTGGGACATAAAGATATAAGAGGTGAATAGGTAGCCGTTATTTTTCAAATAGACAGATCCTCTTGATTCTCACCCATTCAATGACACCTTTTGATGGACTAGCAGGGCTCAATAGACATCTTTTTAAAATAGAATGTAACACCCTATTTCGGTTCACCCGCAAACCGACCCATAAATGTCACCAGTAACCGAACCGTTCGCGAGTCTACTTGATTTGGTTAAGCTGACTCGAATCTACCCTTGACATCTTAAGATGATGATGCAATATGTAAAGCATGTATGAGATACTTGGGTTCTAACGTTGTCCTATATGCATACCATGATGTGCAAACAACTAAACAAACAAACCAAACAAATGAAAAGTTAAAATAAATCTATTTTGAAAATAAAATAGAGAGAGACTCTCCTAAAAGTGCAATAGAGGCCACCCTGTCAACAATAAATGATATATATTTATAGCAATAAAAACTGAAAACACCGTCTAAACATAACATGATTTTCACATTCTAGTTATCTTCGCTCCATAGCTCACCATATCCATTTTCTACGTTCCATTTTCATTCACATACAAAACATTTATATAGTCTCACAAAATATTATTTAAATTTCATAAACTACACATTTCAATACACATCATCATTACGTACATTCGGCAGGTACTTGTGTGCACAATTTCAGTGCTACTCCTCCGTAGTCCCGATAGCACTCATTCCTCGCAGTTCTCACCTATATATATAGTGAAAAGACCTCAGTAACAAGTGTTACCGGTCCAGAAATAACTAATATCAATCTGACACAAAAGAGCTGACTCGCTTGTTGAATATAAAAACCTCATATATTTCTTCAAAAATTCTCACAAGGGTAGTAATGGGAGCCGTAGACCTTGGACGACATCGTCCCCTTTCTATATCATTCTCTTTCCTTAGCCATTTAAACTAACCCTTGGAGTGGGAAAATTATTTTCTTTCCTCTTAGCCCCTCTACATCCTCTGCATTACTCATGGCCCTAAGTACAAATGCCGAATATTTTCACGCATGCGCCTTCAGTAGTACCCTTTTACACTACAAGTCTAGACATGCGTTGCACATTAGTACTTGTAAACCTCTACACTTCTCTGGGTTTGAGGAATTTAAAGGTAGAGTTATCAAGATGCCTCGAGAATGAAGTGGACGCTCACCAAATCCAGAGCTCGCTTTGACAAACACAGGCTCTATCTCAAACGTGGCCATCGATTCCCCACGTCTCACATCTCACTAAAAACATAAAAACTATATATACATAGGTCTGGGTAGGAATTTCAATATAATAGGTTCAAAGGCATTGCGAGCTGGATTTGAGTTTCAAACACAATCTTGAGGGATATCATCCTTGAAGGTTATTAATCCGAAAAATACGATCGGCGAGCTCCTCCTTCATACCTACTTATCAAGTCTATAAGCTAACGCCCGCTAACTGAATGATGCATCAACTCAACATGAGCATCACACTCACAACACAATCAGCATCCATCAGAATCAACAATCATAAGTGTAAAAATAATTATTACTCATCCTATTCATACTAATTTCATTAATTTTTCTAAGTTACGTCATGGACAATTAGCAGGCTCAGATCAATGACATAAAATATAATATAATAAATGCTCAAAACAATCTAAGCCCTATGAACTGAACCAAAATCCCACTACCATGCAAATAATTTAGAGAAAAGAATAGTCTAATAACAGAGTCCTCCAACTGTCCCCACTCTACCCATCCTTCCATGCTCATACCTGTAGAGGCAATTCTGCGTCAATGATAAAAATAGTAAGTCATATAATCACAAGAAATAATTAATATATTCCACAACATCATTAAGTATGTCTTTTAGTGATTATGAGCATATGCTGAGCTCTTAATATGCTGGGAGGGTGGCTGCCCATCCAACTACAATCCCATGTATGTGCACACACGCTACATGGCCCTCAGCATGTAGTTACCAATATTTGCCATTGACTCACCCTCTCGGTATCACAAGTGTATAATGAGCTATTTTGCACCACTGTGCCTTGTCACCCCTTTCGGCATGGGGGCAAGTATTTAAGGGTTGGGTTTTTGTGCCACTGTGCCCATTCACCCAATCCGGTGTCGTAGAGGTCTGACGGCGGCCGGGAGTGCTCAAGGTGGCATAGCGATAACTCGGCAGTGCTTGGCGGCGTCGATTGGCGGCGGCGGCAATGAACACAGGGGCGGCGATCAGGCAATCGGGGATTTTGGTGAAGAAGATTGTGTTGGGGTGTTCAGTGGCAAGCTCGTAAATAAAACTTGACTCAACACCGACTTGAGGCAAAAATAATAACTAACTCATAATAAATCCTTAAAAGACTCTAGAAAAATAGAAAAAAATCTCATAAATTATATTACACACCATAACATCACAATGACATGTTCTATAACTAATAGCCCACCGAAACTTCCTTATAATGCATCTTAATGAGTTATTTAGCCTCATAATATTTCTACGATCAAATACAAAAAAAATTATATTGGATACTTTCATATATTCTGATAACTTATTTCTCACCATCTTTTCGACATTATCATTATATATTCAGGTACACCTGACTCTCATCGCTCATAACTCATGGTTGGCCTTGACTTAACACGCGATTTATTAAACTGACTTGACTCGAACCAATAATTGAACCATCTGGTTCGCTAATGTAATACTCTAACTCGAGTCATGGGTTTTACAACCTTTCCTCCTTAGAAAAATTTTGTCCTCAAAATTTAGCTAAGGAACTCACAAATTCATCCATAATCTAAAAAAAATCTCTAGTAAGGTACCTGGTTGTGAAACTGGTTGCTCGAATTTGTCTAGGTATCGCTTCTTCATCTCATCTTTGCGTTCCAATGTAGATTCTTCAACTCCTCTTCGAGTCCATTGCACTCGTATTAGGGGAACTTATTTTCTTCGAAGAATCTTCACTTTGCAATCCACAATCCGAACTGCTTCTTCTGGATACATCAGGCTGGTTACAACTCTATCTCTCAAAAGTTGACAACATGAGAGTTGTCTGGATGGTATTTCTTCAGCATAGACACAAGGAAGACATTATGCATAGCTGATAGGTGAGGTGGCGATGCTAGCCAGTAAGCCACTGGTCCAATGCGCTCGATCTCATCAAATGGTCGAATATATCGAGAAATTGAGTTTCCCTCACATACCAAATCTCGTGTTTCCCTTAGTCAGAGAGACCTTCAGAAGAATGTGATTTCCTAAAGTTAAATGAACCTCACATTTGTGCTGATTAGCATAACTTTTTTGCCTGTCCTGAGCTGACCTCATCCTCTTTCTGATTCGCATTACCACTTCCTTTGTCTGCTGGATCATCTCTCGCCCAACTACTATTGGCTCGCTGCCCTATACCCAACACACCAGGGATCAACACGGTCTACCATATAGTGCCTCAAATGGTGCCATTCCTATTGTGACCTGATAGTTGTTGTTGTAGGAGAACTCTACTAGAGGTAGGTGCTCTTCCCAACTTCCTCAAAAATCCAAAATGCATGCTCGAAGCAAGTCCTCTAGGATTTGTATGGTTCTCTCAGTCTACCCATCTGTTTGAGGATGCAAGGTTGTGCTGAATCTCAATTCAGTGCCCATAACTGCCTGAAAAGCTTTCCAAAATCGAGATGTGAATCTCAGGTCCCTGTTTGATATAATTTCACGTGGCTCTCCATGTAGCCAGACTATCTGGTCTTCAGATGAGCGTGGCCAAAGTGGTATGTGGGTAATCCATCCTGATTAGTATGAAGTATGCACTCTTTATGAGCTGATCTATTATCACTCATACTGCATCCTTCTTTAGGCAGGTCTTAGGTAAATCGACTACAAAGTCTTACGCTATGCTCTCCCACTTCCACTCTGGGGTTTCCAATGGCTGTAGCGTTCTTCCTGGTCATACATGCTCGGCTTTCACTCGTTGGTACACCAAATATCTAACAATTATGTCGTATACCTCTCTCTTCAATCCTAGGCACCAATATGTTTGTTAGACATCATGGTACCTGGATGCACTGAGCATCTTGACATGTGAGCTTCATTAAGAATCGTACCTCAAAAGTCTAGGACACTCTAGAACATTTGGCACAAAGAGTCGACCTCTCAATTTGACTAACCCATCTGCATCTCTGGCCAACTCTTGATGTGTTCCCAGTTCCAACCACTGCTTCAACTGTGGATCTGCTTCCTATGCAATCCTAATATGCTCAAGTACACTAGGTTGAATGATCAGTCATGCCATCATTCCAACCAACTGTCTCTGGCCCATAGTATACTGAGTCACTGACACTACTGCCAATCTTGTGGAGCACGAAACTCCTGGCTTCCTGCTCAATGCAACTGCTACCACATTCACTTTACCCTCATGGCACGCTATGCCAATCTCATAATTTGCTAACATCTCTAACCATTTTATCTATCTGCTGTTGAAATCCTTTTGCGTGAAGAGATATTTCAGACTCTGATGATCTGTCAAAAGTCTGAAAGATGTTCCATACAAGTAGTGCCTCCATATTCTGAGTGCGAATATGACTACTGCAAGCTCCAGGTCATGTGTAGGATAGTTATTCTCATGCACCTTGAGCTGGCGAGATGCATAAGTTATAACCTTATCCTTCTATACATCAAAACATAACCTAGTCCAATTCCAGAGGCATCTGTGCAAACTACAAAATCTTCGTGTCCCTCAGGCAATGTGAGGATAGGCACCGAAGTCAATCTTTCCTTTAGCATCTTGAAACTCTGCTCACATTCCTCCATCCATTTGAGTCGTTCCTCTTTTCTAGTCAGCCATGTAAGAGGGGCTACTATGGAAGGGAAACCTTGAATAAACCGTCTATAGTACCTAGCTAGGCCTAGGAAACTTCAAACCTCCATAGGTGTCTTCAGTTGTTCCCACTATACTACTGCTTCTATCTTGGCTGGGTCTACCAAGATGCCTGATGCTGAGATGATATGGCCAAGAAAGTTTACCTCTGATAGCCAAAAACTACACTTTGAAAACTTCCCGTACAACCTATGCTCTTTTAGTTTTTGCAACACTATCTATAGATGTCGCTCAGGCTCTTTCCTCAATGAAAAGTATACCAGTATGTCATCTACAAAGACGATCACAAACTAGTCCAAATATGGACTTAACACTCTATTCATCTAGTCCATAAATATTACTGGAGCATTGGTCAATCCAAAAGGCATGACCAAAAATCGTAGTATCCATATCTAGTTCTGAATGCAGTCTTTAGAATGTCTTCTGCTCTAATCTCCAATTGGTAGTATCCTCACCTCAAATCAATCTTCGAGAAGATGACTACTGAGCTCAATTGATCAAATAGGTCATCAATGAGAGGAAGAGGGTATCTATTCCTAATAGTCGGTGTGTTCTCTAAGAATGACTTAAGATGTGCATATTATCATCTTCAAATCAAGGAACAAGGTGTAATGAAAAGTGCTTTTAGGACAAGGTATGGACATTATGAGTTTTTGGTATGTTTTTTATTATGACCAAAGATCTAACAACTTTTATGAACCACATGAATAGAATTTTCCATGATTATTTGGATGAGTTTGTTATTTTCTTTGTGAATGATATTTTAATCTACTCTATTAATTAAAAAATTCACGAAGAACATCTTAGAGGACTTGAAATCCTAAGGAGAGAATAAGTTGTTAGTAAATTTGACTTCTAGAGGAAACAAGTTTTATTCCTTAGTCGAACTATTTCCAAAGATGGCGTTGTTGTAGACCCATCTAAGGTGGCAGTAATTATGGATTGGAATGAGCCATAGAATGTTACTAAAGTAGAAGCTTTTTGGGACTTGCAGGCTATTATATGGAGGTTCATCAAAGACTTTTTTACTATAGCCATTGCACTAACTTCTCTAAGAAAGAAGGACAACAATTTTTTATGGGATGAAACTTGTAAGGTCAGTTTTTAGAAACTCAACAAAGGTTTAACAGCTGCTCCAGATCTTACTTTGCCTCAAGGAGTTGAAGGATTTGTTATCTATACTGGTGCTTCTAACTAAGGTTATGGAGCAGCCGTTATGCAGAATGACAAAGTAGTGGTTTATACTTATAAACAAGTGAAAGTGCATGAAAAGAATTACAGTACTCATGATTTAGAGTTAGGATGTGTAGTTTTTGCACTCAATGTGTGGAGGAACTACCATTCTGGAATTAAATTTAAGATTTTAATTGATCATAAAAGTCTCAAATATATCTTTATTCAGCAAGATTTGATCCTTAGGCAAAGAAGGTGGTTAGTGTTCATGAAAGACTTTGACTTTTAGCATAGCCTATCATCCGGAAAAGGCAAATGTTGTAGCAAATGCACTAACTAGGAATCCACAAGCTAAAATTTCTATCATGATGGTGACACAGTGGAGATTGATGGAAGATATCATTAAGGTGAATCTAGTGTGCAAGCTGAATACACTCCTTGCTAATTTAACTGTCACCAATGACATGGTTGATAGAAATAAAGTGACTTAAGAAATAAATGAAGAACTGCAAGGTTTTCTAACTTCTCTTAACTCTGCCAAGAATGGGGAATATGAAGTGATCAAACATGAAGGTCAACTATGTGCCCCTAAATGATGAAGAGTTTAGAAATCAAGTCTCACATGAAGCTCATCATTCAATGTACACAATTCACCAAGATGTACCATGATATGAAAAGGAGCATTAGTGGCCAGGTATGAAAAAGGATGTAGCTGAATTCGTTGTGAAGTGTTTAACATGTCAACAAGTGAAATTCGAGCACCAAAGACTTAGAGGACAATTCCAACTCCTTTATGTTCTGACTTGGAAATGGGAGGATAAAACTTATAATTTTGTAGTTGGACTACTTAGAACCAAGAAAGTATACGATGAAATATGAGTGGTAGTTGATAGACTTACAAAATTAGCTCACTTTATTTTAGTTAGGATGAGTATTGACAAGTTAGTTAGCTCTACATGAATAATATTGTGAGATTAAATAGCACATATCTATCAATAGTTTTCGATAGAGATGTGACATATCACTGCTCGAGTATAGAGGGAATTCTAAAAAGTAATGGGTATAGAGTTAAAGTTCAATATAACATTCAATCCATAGATAGATTGACAGTCAGAAATGACCATCTAAATACTAGAAGATTTGCTTAGATATTGCGTTTTGGATAGGCAAGGCAGTTGGGAAGATTATCTGCCATTAGTAGAATTTCCTAATAATAATAACTATTAGTATAGGTATAATACCTTTTGAAGCACTCCTGCATTAATGATCTTATAGATCACCAACATGTTAGTTAGAAAATAGAGATTCAATGCTAGTTGTACCAGAAATGATTGAGGATACTACCAAGGTGATTGACTTAATCAAAAAGAGGAACAAGATTGCGGGAAATCCTACTCAGATTTGCATAGGTGAAACTAAGAGTTTGAAGTAGGAGAACATGTTTTCATAAAGATTTCACGAGTCAAAGAAATGATGAGATTTGGCAAGTTTCAGCCAATTAAGTCCAAGTTCGTAGGGCCATTGGAGATACTAAGTAGAATAGGTGTTGTGGCTTACTAGTTAGCTTTACCACCGATTTTATTATTAGCTGATGACGAGTTTCACATCTCCATGCTAAAGAAGTACATTCAGATGCATACCACAAGATAGATTTTACCAAGGTTGAAATTCAGGAGGGCATGTCTTATATTGAGAAGCCACTTAAGATTCTCGACACCAAGGAAATGGTACTAAGGACAAAAATCATCCGTATGGTGAAGGTTTTGTCGAGGAATCATGCCCTATAAGAATCCACATGGGAGGCTGAAGCTAATATGAGAGAAAAGCACCGAGGGGCTTTTTCCTTAGCTAAATTTTGAGACAATTTTCTTTGAGGGTAGAATGTAATATTTGGCATCTTTGCCAATATTACTTAGTTCATTTACCAAGATAACTAGTTTGTTGAAAGAGTATTGAACTTAGTGTTTTCTAGTTAATATAATTTAACTAAGTAGTATTATGGTCTTTTAGAAGCCTTACCTAGAAACTACAAGACTAATTAATTAGTTACAAAGGCGTAATCTGTGAGACGTGCTAAGGCATATATCACGCATGCATCCGCATACATAACTAGAGTATATAATCACACTTACCTTCTCCCTAGAAGAATGGATGTAGTTCAAGGTGTGCTCATGGCAAAAAGGTGATCTAACTGAACTCACCACGTATACCTTAAAACATGAGTTGGTCTAGAGGTCAAGTTGGCCTCACATTGTATCTGGACATGCAAAGGGATCCCCACATCAAGCGTATCATGAGTGACCCTAGAAACTAGAGTATGGTGAACATGTAATCCATGAGATGTGCTTAGGGATCCCAAAAGGTGCCCACTAAGTAGGTTGTCTATAAGATACAACCACTATGTCATCACCTAAAGCCGTGTAATGAGAAATGTTTATATAGGGATAAGGTGCTATAAAAATATGGATGGTCAACGTAGTGTCCATGATGAATTACCATTGTTGCTGCTTGTCGTGGATCTGGTCATCATCTCTAGAAACGATAATGTAGGCATCCTGTAGGACGAATCCTAGAGCTCTAGACTAATTAGTAAATAGTAGATATGTGTTTCTTGATTGAGTAACAATTACATACATTTTAGTGGATGGAGAATAGTTATTCTAAAGAACCACTATCGCAGCTCAGGTCAATGGGAATCCATAGTGAGGTTGGATACGTATCTCATTCCCTTTGTCTGTGTTTGTAATCGATCGTCTCGTACCAACTTATGGTACTCTATCTAGACTTAGTTAGCTACTACCAATGTGGTAAACTCACAAGTAGGGATATAAAATGGCCATATGGAGTCTACTACAATGCAAAGGTGTACACCATGGAACTACATAATACTTTACACCTCCATCTTAATGTCAGGTGCCCACCTAGATGCTGGTGTATGGCATATAAATATTTGGTCCTCGACCATGCTGCTCTGGTCATTGTGCATCTGTCTGCCAAGATGCTAAACGCTATACTGCCTATCAATCATACTATGAGGCTAACAATTTTACTTATCTCATTTTCATATACCTCATAGTCAATGCCATACAATCATATCATGTCAACCTCTGATTCTCGCTACTTAATTACTAGTCATGTTGCCCATTCCATATTCCCTTTCTTGTATTTTAGTCATATAGCCTAATTGTAACGACCCGCCATGTTTCACGATATTATGGGCCTTGCTGGCCATGTGTTACTCAAAATTTAACAAAACCAACCCTATAACGAGCCGGGGGTTACTTAAAAGGTTACATGAATAATATGAAAGCAAATAAGTCTAGCATTTCTAACTCAAAAGAACTTATGTTTCAAATGACAATGTATGAAACAATTATCCCACAGTCTTGGACCATTTCCCATAGCCACATTTATAACACAAGAAAAGTAAAAGAGAAGTCCGCTTATTATCTGTTCACCACCTAAGTTGGTAGAAGAACCACCATGTCATCTCTTAGTCTTTAGTTCCAGCTACTAACCTGCAGAGGCAATTCGGCGTTAGTGATTAAACACTAAGCCGTATAATTAAATAAAGCAAGTCCATAAACTCCCTATTATTATCTATAATATTAGCTGTTGTGACCATTCCAACATGTCCATTTATTAGCTGATGGTTCAGTCCACCATGTCCATTAGTTGGCTGATGGGTCAGTCCACCATGTCCATCTATTGGTTGATGGGTGTCCATTACCGGCTGGCGAGTCCAATCTGCCATGTCCGTTATCGGCTGGTGAGTCCACTCCACCATGTCCGTAATTGGCTAGCGAGTCCAATCTGCCATGTCCAATTTATTGGCTAATGGGTCAGTCCATCATGTCCATTACCGGCTGGCGAGTCCAATCTGCCATGTCCGTTATCGGCTGGTGAGTCTACTCCACCATGTCCGTAATTGGCTAGCGAGTCCAATCTGCCATGTCCAATTTATTGGCTAATGGGTCAGTCCATCATATCCATTACCGGCTAGCAAGTCCAATCCGCCATGTCCGTTATCGGCTGGTGAGTCCAATCCACCATATCCGTAATTGGCTAATGGGTCAGTCAATCATGTCCATTACTGAGGCTAGCAAGTCCAATCCACCATGTCCGTTATCGGCTGGTGAGTCCAATCCACCATGTCCGTATTTGGCTAGCTGAGTCCAATCCGCCATGTCCAATTTATTGTATTATGGGCTATCAGGTCCTTTCTAACATGGCCATTATTTGATTATGATGGGCGTAGCCTGTGTCGGACTGAGTCAATTCCTTGACCCCGGTTGCACACAGTGCATGGTGGTCGAATCTGAGCTCAGGCTGACTAGGTTGTCCACATAGGAAAATACAACATTTTAAATAATTATACAGACCTCGATATTTCGAACCCGCAGCTATGACCAATGATCCTAATCTGAATGAGGACATAAAATTATACATAAGTATAATTTTATTCGAGTAGAAATGCATGCAATTAAATGACTAATATATATATCACTATTAAATTTCAACAATATTAAATATTAAATTATTCATGTGATATAATCATTTAAATCCGGCTTTACATTAATTATCTAGATCATAATAAACACTTAACAAATAATAAAATAATTATCAACTTATAAACAAATATTTAATTAGTATATTTTTCTTTGAGACAATAATTACTTAACCAGAATCCTGATAATTTAGTTTACGGTTTTAAATCTTTAATCGCTATCCTTATTCATAGCAATTTAATTAAATAAGTTGTACGATTAAATTATTTAAAATAATTTGTATTATTCTAATTTAAAAATATTAATAATACAATTATTTTAAATCATTCTACTCAATAAAATTTTGAACTTTATTTATTTTCATTATGTCATTTAGGTTCAACGCTTGTGATTGTTACCCGACTATAGTTTAATAACCATTTTCTACATTACTGACTCGTTATTAAAGGTAAAATCTTTATTTTATTATTCACTTATAACCGTCCGATTTAATTTAATCACTTGTATTACGCCGATTAATTATCAACCGTTTATCATTACCGTATTTTTTTATTACTTATGTCCATGTCAATTTTGTCCAATCATTAATCAGTTTGGTAATTTCAACCTACAACCCATTAAAATAATTATTTTTAAACATTTATTACGAGTTCGTATATTTTTAACTCGAATCGGTATCGGGTCAACCAGCATTTACAAATTTGCCACCATGAGCTTCTTCTTCTTCTTCTTCTTCTTCTTTCCGTCGACATTCTTCTCTACACCAAAACCAGACCACGCCCTTGTTCTCCACCCCTTTTCTTGGCACCCAAACCTGCAAATCACGTCCTCCCTCAACTTCAACCTTCTCCATCAACCAACTGGAAGCCTCAAAGTCCATGCTTTATTGTGAGATCCCTCAACTTAGTCCCACATCTAATACCTACTGGGAGAAGATCTTGTTTATAAGTGGGAATGGACTAGAGATCTTTAACTTCCGGGGTACCCATTTTAAAGAAATGACTTAGCCTATTACGTTGCACTTTGGGCTGGGTCGTTACAAATTGTATCAGAGCCGACCTGGTTCCGTGTTAGATGATAGGCTGGATTAGGAATGTTGGCTAGGCTACCGGTCACGGGTCAGAAAGGTCGTGGGCTGGGGCTAGCAACGGGCCAAGTATAGGCATTTCGGGGACAAAATTTCCTAAGGTGGGTGGATTGTGAGATCCCTCAACTTAGTCCCACATCTAATACCTACTGGGAGAAGATCATGTTTATAAGTGGGAATGGACTATAGATCTTTAACTTTCGGGGTACCTATTTTAAAGAGATGACTTGGCCCATTACGTTGCACTTTGGGCTGGGTCGTTACAAATGGTATCAGAGCCGACCTGATTCTGTGTTAGATGGTGGGCTGGATTAGGAACGTTGGCTAGGCTGCCGGTCACGGGCCAGAAAGATCGTGGGCTGGGGCTAGCAACGGGCCAAGTATAAGCATTTCGGGGGCAAAATTTCCTAAGGTGGGTGGATTGTGAGATCCCTCAACTTAGTCCCACATCTAATACCTACTGGGAGAAGATCCTGTTCATAAGTGGGAATGGACTATAAATTTTTAACTTTCGGGGTACCCATTTTAAAGAGATGACTTGGCCCATTACGTTGCACTTTGGGCTGGGTCGTTACAAATGGTATCAGAGCCGACCTGGTTCCGTGTTAGATGGTAGGCTGGATTAGGAACGTTGGCTAGGCTACCGGTCACGGGCCAGAAAGGTCGTGGGCTGGGGCTAGCAACGGGCCAAGTATAGGCATTTCGGGGACGAAATTTCCTAAGGTGGGTGGATTGTGAGATCCCTCAACTTAGTCCCACATCTAATACCTACTGGGAGAAGATCCTGTTTATAAGTGGGAATGGACTATAGATCTTTAACTTTCGGGGTACCTATTTTAAAGAGATGACTTGGCCCATTACGTTGCACTTTGGGCTGGGTCGTTACATTTATTTGTGAGATCCCTCAACTTAGTCCCACATCTAATACCTATTGGGAGAAGATCCTATTTATAAGTGAGAATGGACTATAGATCTTTAACTTGGGTTAACAATTTTAAAGAAATGACTTAGGCCCATTACGTTGCACTTTGAGCTGGGTCGTTACAGGTGGTATAAGAGCTGTGTTTCCCACGGAACCATGCAAATCAATCATTACCTTGTTGAAAGTCTAAGAGTCCACTGTCCCAAGGGTAAATTTTCTTTATATAAGAATTGATCATTCTTTTATAAATTAATTTTCATTGTTTTAGATGGTAAGTCATTATAGGTGTGCCACTTGTATGCCATGCTAGGTGCACGTGACACCCTAAACCAATGAGTGTATATGGGGCGCCTTTACAATCAGAGGTGTTATCTAGGTAGTATAGGTGGTATAGGCCATATGTGCGATATGGATAACAGTGTCATGGGACAGTGTGCCCCACTTTAGCTGCACATATGAGTGGCAATGGTTAAAAATAAAAAAAATTTACTCATGACCCTATTATATTTTCGAGGATGAAGATTCCCAAGCTTGAGAGATTGTAAAACCTCAATTTTTCACCTTAAAATATTTTCGAGGACAAAAATTCCTAAGGTGGGGAGATTGTAAAACCCCGAAAAAAAAATAATTAGGTTATTTTATTTAGGGTTTTTATAACTCTTAAAATGAACCATAAATAATATTTAATTAAATAAATTCTTAAGAATCAATATAATTTATAAACCATTCGTATTCACTTAATAGTAAGTTTTTGACTTTTCATTAATATAGTAATGAGTGATTACGTTCTTTTCTATAAAATTTAATGTAATGACTTCTTATATTCCACACATATTAATAAAATTTAATATAATGACTTTTTGAATTCCACACATATTTCTATATAAAGGAGAGTTTTATTGTTACATGAAACATCCTCTGAATAGGTTGTGAGCACATTTGACACAGAAAAGGGAAGACTTTAAGATTATTTGTTCTAGTTGCGGGTTCTTCACCAAATTTTGAGGTTTGTATAATTATTTAAAATGTTCTATTGTTCGTATAATTATTTAAAATGTTCTATTGTCCGTATAATTATTTAAAATGTTGTACTGTCCGTATAATTATTTAAAATGTTGTATTGTCTGTATAATTATTTAAAAGGTTATATTGTCTGTATAATTATTTAAAATGTTGTATTGTCTGTATAATTATTTAAAATGTTGTATTGTCCGTATAATTATTTAAAATATTATATTTTCCCTTGTGGACAACCTAGTCAGCCTGAACCCAGATTTGACCACCATGCACCGAGTGCAGCCGGGGTTAAGGAATTGACTCAGTCTGACACGGGCTATGGACATGTCAGAATGGACTTGACAGCCATAATACAATAAATTGGACATGGCGGATTGGACTCGCCAGCTAATTACGGACATGGTGGACTAAACCATCAGTCAATAGATGGACATGGTGGACTGACCCATCAACCAACTAATGGACATGGCGGATTGGACTTGCCAGTAAATAACGGACATGGTGGATTGGACTCGCCAGCCAATTAAGGACATGGCTGAATGGACTAGCCAGCCGGTAATGGACATGATGGACTGACCCATCAGCCAATAGATGGACATGGCGGATTGGACTCGCTAGCCAGTAATGGACATGATGGACTGACCCATCAGCCAATAAATTGGACATGGCGGATTGGACTCACCAACCAATTACGGACATGGCGGATTGGACTCTCCAACCAATTAACATGGTGGATTGGACTCACCAGCCGATAACGGACACGGCGAATTAGACTCGTCAACCGGTAATGAACATGATGGACTGGCCCATTAGCCAATAAATTGAACGTGGCGGATTGGACTCGCTAGTCGATAACAGACATGGCGGATTGGACTCGCTAGCCGGTAATGGACATGATGGACTGACCCATCAGCCAATAAATTGGACATGGCAGATTGGACTCGCTAGCCAATTACGGACATGGTGGATTGGACTCACCAGCCGATAACGAACTTGGCGGATTAGACTCGCCAGCCGGTAATGGACATTATGGACTGATCCATCAGCCAATAAATTTGACATGGCACGGATTGGACTCGCCAGCCCGTAATGGACATGATGGACTGACCCACCAGCCAATAAATTGGACCTAGCAGATTGGACTCGCCAGCCAATTACAGACATGGTGGATTGGACTTGTCAGCCGATAACGGACATGGTGGATTGGACTTGCCAGCCGGTGATGGACATGATGGACTGACCCATCAGCCAATAAATTGGACATGGCATATTGGACTCGCATGCCAATTACGGGCATGGTGGACTGACCCATTAGCCAATTACGGACATGGTGGACTGACCCATCAGCCAACTAATGGACATGGTGGACTGACCCATCAGCCAATAAATTGGACATGGCGGATTGGACTCACCAGCCAATTACGGACATGGTGGATTGGACTCACCAGCCGATAACGGACATGGCAGATTGGACTCGCCAGCCGGTAA
Organism: Piper betle; assembly: GCA_033002965.1. Classification (NCBI taxonomy): domain Eukaryota; kingdom Viridiplantae; phylum Streptophyta; class Magnoliopsida; order Piperales; family Piperaceae; genus Piper; species Piper betle. The sequence goes on along the minus strand of JAURVB010008500.1, from coordinate 142,313 downwards.
TGGACATGATGGACTCACCCATCAGCCAATAAATTGGACATGGCAAATTGGACTCACCAGGCCAATTACGGACATGGTAGACTGACCAATCAGCTAATAGATGGACATAGTGGACTGACCCATCAGCCAACTAATGGACAAGGTGGATTGGTCTCACCAGCCGATAACGGACATGGCAGATTGGACTCGCCAGCCGGTAACGAACATGATGGACTGACCCATCAGCCAATAAATTGGACATGGCGGATTGGACTTGTCAACCAATTACAGACATGGTGGATTGGACTCACCAGCCGATAACGGACATGGCGGAATGGACTTGCCAACCGGTAATGGACATGATGGACTGACCCGTCAGCCAATAAATTGAACATGGCGGATTGGACTCACCAGCCGAAAACGGACATGGCGGATTGGACTCACCAGCCGGTAATGGACATGATGGACTGACCCATCAGCCAATAAATTGAACATGGCGGATTGGACTCACCAGCCAATTGCGGACATGGTGGATTGGACTCACCAGCCGATAACGGACATGGCGGACTGACCCATTAGCCAATAGATGGACATGATGGACTGACCCATCAGCCAACTAATAGACATGGTGGATTGGACTCACCAGCAGATAACAGACATGGCTGATTGGACTCGCCAGCCAATAATGAACATGATGGACTGACCCATCAGCCAATAGATGGACATAGTGGACTGACCCATCAGCCAACTAATGGACATGGTGGACTGAACCATCAGCTAATAAATGGACATGTTGGAATGGTCATAATAGCCATTATTATAGATAATGATAGGGAGTTTATGGGCTTGTTTTATTTAATTATACAGCTTAGTGTTTTTATCACTTATGCGGATTGCCTCCGCAGGTATCAGCCTGGAAGGATGGGTTGAGTCGGGACAACTGGAGAGGACTCTATTATTGGACTATTCTTTTCTCAAGATTGTTTGCGTGGCAGTGGGATGTTGGTTCGGTTCATGGGACTTATATTATTCCGAGCATTTATATAGTAAATTTATTATTATGGATTTATTAAAAATCTTGAAAATTATTAGAAAATTAATTTATGAAACATTTAGTTTCCTATAGTAACACTTGGCTCATGGCTCGGAACAGACGGGTCGTTACATTTACAGCAGCTTCCCAAGGCGAACATGTCCTGCACCATGGCGCGCGACTTCTGGCCAGTAGCACCGCAGGGTATGCAAGGTGACCTCCGTCCCGCCAGCAGCACCACCAAGGACTCTTCCCTTCTCCCCACACGACAACCCAGCATCCCGGCCAAGCGCAGTGAGCATGCACGGCGTGAATCTTGGCCGACGGACTGGTATGGATGCCTGAAAACACCCACAGCGTTGTCCACCCTCCAAACCCCCATCCTAGACTCCTAAGACGGTAGAGACTTCAATTCCCTTATCCTAACCCAACTGATTACATAGCATAGAACGTTGATGAAGCAACAGCACAACAAAATAATCATGAATTGGTGAAACAACAGCAAGTTTACATGACGCCCATGAATGGAGGAAGTAGCAAAACTTTACATGATGATCATGAATTGATGAAGTAACAGAATTTAGCATGGTGATTAATAAATGCATGAAAACTAAGATTAGGGAGATAGGAAGGTTACCCAAGCAAGGAAAATGCCGGCTCCGATAAGGAAGAGGAGAAGAAGATGAGAGCATAATGATGCCCCCTTCACAATTTATAAAATGAAAAATGATGTCCCTTCACCAAAAATAGCTAGGGTATGTGAAAACACACCAACACCTGTATTTTATTCCTTTAACTGGGTAACTAGGTAAAGAATAAAATATTTAACCAGGTAGACTTAACCGGGTAGAGAATATAATATAATTAATATTAATCTCTAACGTTCGATCCTTCCCTGCCTGAGTAGAATATATTAAATTTAAAAAAAAAAATTTTCCACTATCTTTACACTAATCGTATTCTTGTTTCTTCCATGCAAGTAAGGTACTCTACTGTGCCCTCAACTAGCCTACAGCTAGCCCACTATTGGATACCTTCTTGGCTGTGACCATGCCACTCAAGAAGGTGGTTGAGTTACTCGGATGGTGATCAAGTTACTCGAACGGTGGTTGAGCTATTCGGATGGCAGTCGAGCGGCTAATATCTATTGACTAGCTGCATCGCTTACCTGCAAGCTAATATCTAATGATAGACTACCAAACTCTGCTAGCTTGTATGTTATTTGTCCATTCTAGCTTGTCCCTTATCGAAATAGTTTCATATTTTGTAGCTTCTAACCGATGGTGCATAGACGAACATAAGGGCCACTGCGTCAATCAATCTATACACCTACTAGACGATCCTATATGGATGGTGGTTGTGTTTGAACTATCTCATCCTCTAGGATGGCCATTTACCTTTGCACAATGATTCATCTCTATGGATGCTACTAGGGTCTCATCGTGACTCTAACTGTTTCACACATGACTCATTAGTTTCTAAGGTACTAGGGCATGACTGAAAGAGGATGTATCATGCAGTGTCTCTAGGATCTACTAGGGCAACTGGTGATCTCTCAAGAATCAACGTCAACACATATTTGCAGAGGGATTCATAGACACAATTGATTCATACTAGAGAAAGGAAATGAGGTTGGCTCACTTCACTAATAGCTTGTGTCTAGGAGGATGGCTCTATGTTGTCACTATTTCTTATGTATGTCTCTAACTCAACGGGGTGTGCCAAATTTAAGCAGTTTACTTGCTCGCTTTGTCTTGGTTACGTAATATCCTTAACGGGGTGTCCCACATTCAATACCTACTTAGGTAAGATCCTGTTTATAAGTTCTAATAAACTATAAATCTTTAACTTAGTTAACCACTTTTGAAAAGAATACTTGGCCCATTTTGTTGCACTTTGGGCCAGGTCATTACATAATATTACTTGTGCTTTGTTGCATAGCATATTGCTGATTATGACATAGGTGATGTTAAAATAAAAATAAAAATATAATAGTGGCACACTAGTGATTTGACTCTCTCCCAAGAGTAGTCTTGTTTCAAAACATCACCTAGGTTTCCTATCATAAACCTAATGAGAAAAATCCAATCTATGGAGATACACATACATCCATAGCATCAAATGACATAAAGGGGTGTGAGGAATTACTAGGGTAATCGTTAAGTCCTGCATTGTCGTCTGCAGAATGGGGTGGGAGAGTTTCCACTAGTGGCAACTAATGGTACACCTTGATGCCCACATAATTCTTCTTGCAAGTAGGGCATACAAGGTACTACTAAAATCTTGTGGCATGATGTTTTGGTACCAAGGTGGCTGACTAGGGCATGCGGCTGCATAATGCCCTAATTCCCTATGGGTATGGTAGTCATGTGCAATCCTCCTACAAACATCCCAATGTGGGGCGAACTAAGTGATCTATTATTTGCATAGATGAGGCTAGGATACATGGGTCTACAAGGGAATACTAGCCTCATATGCTATCTTCCAATCCTGGCATATTCCTTACTATAATTGCCTGACTATCGTATCACTCTCATAGTACAACCTATACCTCCTAATAGTCCTCACACAGGTCATGATGTTCATGGCCAAATTGCTATAACTAACCATGCTCAATGGTCGTAAGTTCCATGAACTAACTTTGTTACCTTAGTTCCTATGTTGTAGGCCTACTTGGCGTGTACCTACTCTTTGAGTTCTAGGCAATACCATACCAATCATGTCATCTCATCTATGTCAAAGCACTCTACAACCTGACTACCTCTATCAATCTACGATATGGAGTGGTCATAATGGTGATCTACATAGGAAATGGGTCCACTGCTAACCATTGGCTGCTAATACCTCCTGAAAATTTCCTCTCACACTACTTTCTACATCTCCCTCAAAATCCAACAGGTTAAACTTGCCATATAGTCTGCCTCACATAGTTTTATCGACCTATCACCTCGGCCCTATTATTGGATAATTTTTGTGTACCCAGTTTCAAAATTCTATACCTAGCTTGTGCTTACTATTTTATCTTTTCCCTAACAATGTAACTCTATTATTTTCGTAAAAAATATATAGTCATACGAATATGATAGTGTTTAAAATATAGACTTATCAATCACTCATTCTTACATATTGACATTCTTGGAATGTCCTTTCATACAATCTCTACTTGGGCAAAATAAGAAAAGGTAAAGAGAAGAGAAAGGATGTCCAAACACTCCCCAAAATGGTTGTTTTCTTTCTTATTTTTATCTATACTTGATGTGTTTTCATGTATATTTAATTATGTCTTCCATTCTCGAGACACCAAGAGGGTTGTGTTGATCCGTTTTCTCATTTGAGTCTCACAGATTAATTGATTTAAACATGACTCAACTAGATCGTAATATTCTTATTCGGTCCTTAGGTGAACAAAAATCAGGATGTTACACTTAATACAAACATTCTTCTACAAGGCATACTTGAACCCCATTGTCCTGGAACTTAGGAGGAACATTTCCCGGTACACTAAACCTTGTGGGTGCAATTGCTTGTGTTATTGAAGCAACACGAACTAGAGGAGCTAACCGTTCACACCACTTAAAGGGTCTGTGTGAAGACCAGGTGTTAAGGGATGAAGCCTTAATGCCTAAAGAATGCTTTGTGTTTTGATTGTGTTGTTTTAAGGGACCCTCGCCTAACACTTGCATGCCTAACATCATTTGAAATAAGTTACATAACCATAAGTATTGAAATGGGACTAAGAAATGGTCCATGCATATGACTCAAGCATTAATACCTAACTTTGCATTCCTTTAAAGTTCAACCCCTTAGTTGTAGGGGAGGTGCACTTCTTCTACAACTCAAGTGGGCATATTGGTAAACTTAAAGCTTAGAGCCCTCATATAGTATGTATGTACATGTATATATAGTAGCTCCTGTTAGGCTTCTCTGTCTTAAGCCTCCTTGAAGGTTAAGATCTATTTTCGCATAATAATCCAATTTAGCTGTCCAACAAATAGCTATCCAAGTCTAATATTGTGATTTGGTCCAACAACGGGCCAAATCGGGGTATTACAACTTGGTATCAAAGCTAATTTCTTGAACTATTAAGATGAATAACCACCCTAGGAGTGTTCTTTTCTCATGTATGTGTTGTATGTTTATGTAGTATGTTTATGTTACGATATGTTTTTCACAAATTTGAATGTGATTATGGTACTCCCCGATGAGTAGATCCATAGCCTCGCCGCCAAGTATGTTTTTGGTTATGGTGTTATGATGTATGGTTTATGAATGAAGTTTAACGCTTGTGGTTTAGGATAGACTTCCTTGTGTGTGCTTAGGTAGTCAAGATGGCTAGACCACACAGGACTACCCGATAAGCTAGAGCTGGAGCACCTTGGTACAGGCACGTGATAGGCAAACCCATTTGTGAGCATGTGATGTGACAATGGTCACCCAAGCCGAGATCATTAGATTGTTGACAGAAGAACTGCAGCATGCACTTGACGAGAAACAGGCCACATATGAGGATCAAGAGTGTATTAGGGGAAGCACCACCTCTGTTGTCAAGATATGGGTAGATTATTTGAGTCGGTTAGAGGTATGTCAGAGGCAATGGCAAGACAAGGAAGGATATCCATGGAGACGGAGACACCAAGTAGTGAGACAGTTCGTAGTTGAAGAGAGTTCTAACTCTCGGAGACTAGAGACATAGATGAAAGAATGATAGGAAGTTGACCTATTCATGAAGAATGGCAGATAGTTGTTCTATGGCAGTACAAACCCATGGTGGCCGTAGAGTGGTTTGACATCATAGATTAAGTGTTGCAGCATATGGGATGTCCACCTGAGCTTTGGGTGAGAGTTGCTATGGGAGGTATGGAAAGGATGACATGTTCCACCTATTTGTTGGATAGGCCCTTGGAGCTTACTAGTTGGCAGTAGTCCAGAGCTGTGTTTTACGCCCAATGTTTTTCCTCCATTGTTTGAAGCAAGAGGAAACTAGAGTTTTTGGCTTTGGAGTAGAGAGACATGGCAATAACAGAATACCAGCCACATTCTTGACCCTGGAGAAGTTTACAACTTGCAGTTTCACTGATGAGAGAGAGAGAGGAGAGAAGTTTGTGGCTGGATTTTGACTTAGCATCAAGTAGGTAGTATCATCCTTCGTATGTGTAACCTTGACGGAGGCATTGATGAGAGCATTTAAGGTAGAGAATGCTCATGAGTGACAACACCACATGGCCATGGGCAATAGTCAAGCTGGTCGCCACCATCAAAGATCCAACGTGCAGGGACAACAAAGTCCACACCTGCAAAGGAGGCAGACTAATAGTGGTCGGACTGTCTCTGCAGCAAAGGGACAACAAATCTAGAGCTTTCCATGGCGATGCTGACTTAGCAGTAGCTACCATCACATCAGCCTGGAGGATAATCGGAGTACCTAGCTTGTTCCTTGTCACACGCCGAATCTGGTTCGCTCGCAAACCGAACCGGAAAGTCACATGTCCCGAGTAGATCTACTTGCAACGTCTAAAAATAGAAGATGTCAATTGCTATGCATAGATGAATGCACGAAACCCTAACATACCACTACATGGATGACATGACAACCAATTCATATAAAACATAATGATGATAAAATTGATAAGAATTCCCAAAATACAACGGACAATTTTTGGCAGATTTTAGCAATTTTTTGCCAGCTTTTCGGCAGTTTTCTCATTGCTGTTGCCAGCGGCGGCTAAACGGCGGGATGGTGGTTTTATGGGGTACTATTGGCACCGGCTCAGCAAGCCCAACGCATCTATCATGTCAATGAGGTCGACAGAGGATGTAGTACATCGAAAAAAGGGCAAAATAGGGACTGTCAATGATGGGGTGACCAGATTCGGCCAGGATGGGCAACGCTGGGCTCCTCTTGGGTTTAGGAAGGTCATGGGATGGTTGGCAACATCGAGGCAGCAACTGAATGGCGGCCGCCACGGTCACCAACAGTGTAATCGGAGATGGGAGTGCACTGCTAGGGCACGGCATGCTCACGACATGGGGGCCAAGTGACTATATGGTGCGCTCAGAGCAGCACAGTGACAGCGCGGCGGGGCTAGGTGGCATCGATCGGCAGTAGGGTGGTGTCGACGGTAGCGTCAGTGACAAGAAGAAGGGCAGCATCAAGGGTTTTCGGGAAGAAGAGACACGTCGAAAGGAAGAAATGGTTTTGTGGGGATATCGTAAATAAAACTTGACTCGACTCCGACTTGAGTAAAAAATAATAACTAACTCTTAATAGATCCTTAAAAAATCCAAAAAAATTGGAAAAATCCCATAGAATATGATACACACCATAACATCACAATGACATGCTCTATAACTAATAACCCACCCAAACTGCTCCATAACGCATCCTAATACATTATTCGGCCTAAAAATAATTCTATGGTCTAATACTAAAATAAAAAAATTTTGGTTGTGTTCTGAGATTGACTCAATTGAAATGACGGTAAAACTAACTGGTTTAGACTATAAAACTTTGACTCGAGTCACAGGTTTTACAACTTTCCCTCCTTGAAAAAATTTTCTCCTCAAAATTTTAGATTAAGGAGGCTTCACTCTCGTAGCTATCTACTAAATTTGAAATCTGAAGCGGAATGCGTCCATACCTGTCATGTCTGTCGTATCCTTCAGTGCTTCAACAATTGTAGTCACGTCTATCCCCACTACCCATGGTGGTGCCGAAATGGACGGTTTTGCTGGTGGTGTTATTTGCATTCCTCTTTAATCCAAGGGCGGTTGTTCTTGTCTAGTCATGGTAGCCATTATTCCTCTTGGATTTGGACCCCTTTGTTGCCATCTTGGTGACTGTTGACCACTCCCTCTCTGTCCCTGTCCTTGGTTCTAGTGGCCTCTTTGTTCTTGCAATGGGGTAGCTGGAAGCATTAGTCATTGTGGTAGTGCCGAAAGGGTTGGCTGAGCAGTCAAACATTCTACTGCCTGATGTTCTGGTTGATCACATCTAAAGCATGTGTCTGTACCCGCTCTACATATTCCTCCGTGATGACGTCCATAGTTCTTACATGTTGGGTGTCTGTTCACCTTAATGTGTCCATCCATGGCTCTCATTGTAGCTGGGGTATCTATCTGACATCTCTGTTGTATCCCCTGATCCAATTGATATTGTTGAGGGTGTTGTTATCTCTGATCATAGTCTCTACAGGGTCAGGTAGCTAAGATTCGCTCAACTTCACTTGCGGCTGGCACCACATCCCCAAAAGTGGCAAATCTCCTGTCAATCAGTGCTAGATGAATGTCAAAGTGTACACCCTCATAAAAGTGCTCGACTCTTCGTTGTTTTGTCAGTACTAAATCTAGTGCAAATCTTTCAAATGCTCTAAATCAAGCCTCATACTGTGCCACACTCATGGGTCCATGTCTAAGTGTCAGAAAACAACTTTTCTTCCTCTTCCTTACATTAGGAGGAAAATATTTCCATCAAACTCAGCTTTGAATTCATCTCATGTCACATCTTGAGGTTGCCTGTTTGCAAAAGTGGAGGCCATGACTGAATCCCACCATATTCTAGCCTCATCCTGGAATGCTCCTGCAATAATCCGTACGCAGTGCTTTGTCGGACATGCCATACTGCCTAATATGCCAACAACTGATGATATCCACAAGAAAGCTTCTTCTGCAACTAATTTTCCCGTGAATGGGCCTCCTCCATTCTTCATGAACCGCTCATATGGCCACAATCCAAAATTTCTATCACCTGCCGGTCTGTTTGATCCTTCTCCAATCTTGAATTGTAGAACCGGTGATACTGCCCCTAATGGAGTATTACCAAATCCTAGGGCACCTATCTATCCACTACCATTTCCTGCAAGTCCACTACCCTCTTTACCTTCCTGCTTGAAGTGGAGTGACTGGTGGAATTGTTGGAGTGGTCCCTTGATGTAGCAGTGGAGGAGGAGGCGGCAGCGGAGGGCCCATGGGAAGTGCAGGCTCCCCTAGTGCCTCGTCATCCACAGCTATTCTCTTCTCTGCTTGTGCTACGGCAAGAGCTATTTGTCGTAGTTCTCTTTGAAACTCCTCCCAACTCTGTTGCATTTGCATTTGTACCTCTGCTAACCGTGGGTTGGCAACCTCCGTTTTAGTATGATAGCTTCTAACACTGCGGCGGCTTTCACTACGATGGCTCCCGCTATGGTGACTGACCGAGGCTGGCTCACTCACTAGGATTTCCTGGCAGTGGTGTGGCTCTAGATCGGCTAGACATCGTCTTACTGTGAGCATGAGTAGGGCTAGCTTGTTTGGGAGGAGGCAATGGAGTCCTATTTTGAGTACTTCGAGTTCTTACCATGATTACCCCTATTCACTAATCCAATCCTGAAAATACTGTCACACTACCTATTGGTGAGGAATCTATAAATCAAAGACAACAAGGATAGAAATTTATACTTGCCAACTGAATTTGGAGCAGTCTTTGCACACACATCATGTATAAAAATATTATTCAACTTGATCAACCGAGAGTGGCTCTAATACCAAACTATGGCACCCATGACTTTCCAGTTTGGTTAGCGAGTTAGCTGGATTCGGGGTGTCACATTCTCAGTGGAGACACCATGGTGCATGTTGTAGAGGAATCAATGGATGCTTCACCTATGGTGCGTTAGGGTATCATGCAACCCTACACACTACAAGACAGTAGCGGCAACAGCCAATGATGGGACCATCTATACCATAGGAGTATAGAAGATTGTTTGCACGACAGCTATTGTCACTCTTCCTTGTATCACTAGCCCATCATGAAGGGCAGCAGTAAGGGGATGATCAGCCAAGTGGGCGTAGCCACGTCTACACGATCAACATTGTAACAACCCACCCATTCAGAGCCATGGGCCAAGTGTTACAATATAAATTAATTGTCTCGTAAATTAATTTTCTATTAATTCATCAATATCATAAATAAACCCATGACATAAAGAATTAATTAAAATTCAAATTCTATGCCATGTCATTAAATAAAATATTATATCACCAATGCTCAGAATCAACTAAGACCCCATAGAACGAACTGAATTCACACCGTCATCAAACAACCTAAAAGTATAATAGCAAATAAGAAAAATTAATAATTTAATAAAAGAGTCCTCTAACTATCTCGACTCTACCCATCCTTGCATAATCACACCTGGAGAGGTAATTCCGTGTTGGTGATAAACATACTAAGTTATATAATTAGAAGAAACAAGTTAATATATTTCACAACATCATTAATTATGTCTTTTAGTTATTACAATCCCATATATTTCATCAAACACGCTACGCGGCCCATGGCCTGTAGTGCCAATATTTGCTATTTACTCCCCCTCTCGGTATTACAAGTGCACAACGAGTTGTCATGTGCTATTCTGCCCTATCACCCCTTTTGGCATTGGGGTAGGTATTTAATCTTTCAAGAATTTTAAGAGTGTGGCCCCATGTTAGACTAAGTCAATTCTTTAACCCTGGATATACTTGGCGCATGGTGGTCAACTGTGGGCTTAGTGTAAAAGTTAGGCTGTCAATTTGGTTGTTACCTGAATTGGGTTAGTAGTATCCGGCCCTTCTTGCCGTGGCTCATGTATGGTATGGTGTAAGTTGCCGACCTTAAATTCCTTCGGCGCTCGGTACACCTATATCATTGCTGCACACCCAACTTTTTCAAGTTTGGTCCAGTCGAGCCATATACAGTTAGGTGTTAGGACCATGTCGTTCGCATATCGTTTGTATGTTTGCTGTGTGTTTGATAGCCCTTTCAGACAGTCCTACCTTTTTTTGGAACCTACTACAATTTCCTAAGTTGGGCCCGACTACTTTAGGATAAAAATCCTAAGTTTTTGGGTTTGGGGCAAACCCAATCCATAGCTCTCTAGCTGACCCAACCCATACATCTTAATCTAATCTAACCCATACATCTTTAGGTCTGGGCCCATACCTATGACATCACCAATCCAACCACTCTTTTTATATAAAACCCACCCCTTCCCTCACATTTTCACCATTTCTCCTTCCCTCCTCACCTCCAACAACCTTCTTCTCCTCTCCTTGGATTTCTTATTCCATCTTTGGGCTCTAATCATCCTCCTTCATGTTTTTAACCTCCTAGGGTGGTAGGTTTTGAGGTTGGATGACTCAAAAGACCTCCCCTTGGTCTTCCCTCATTACTTTCAGGTTTGTGTTGCCTCTATTGCTTGTTGTTTAATGCTTATCTCTTGTATGTTTATTAATTTTTAAGACATTTTTAGCATGTTTATATGCCTGTTAGGAACTTTTGAGTACTCATGTAACTTATTGGTTCATGTGAATAAGTAGATATGCTTTTTATAATGCACATAGATCACTGATCTGCACTATTATGGTATAAAAATCATATCTTGACATTCTGATTTTAAATTCTCATGATTCTTATTTTGTTACACTCAAAACATACATATATACAACTTTTTTGTTGGGTGTTTTACCTTCCATGACCTAGAATGTGCATCTATGAGGATAAAAATTGAGGAAACGTGGCAACTTGCACCGTGACAGTGATATAAGAGCCTCTTTGTCTAATTTTTGCTCTTTGACCTTGTAGGATCTGTTGATGCACAAAATTCCATGTTGTTCATGAAAATTTTAGGAGTTCTTGGTAAAATTTTAAGCCTAATCTAACTACTAAATAATCATGAACATCACCCATAAGTATGCCTTATGTTTTCTATGTTGTTTATGACTATGAGCTGATCTATGATTCTATTATATGTTAAGCCACCAATTTTGAGCTAATAAAAACTCGTAAAAATATATAATTCTATAATAAGTGTCTAATATAAATATATTAATTTTGGTAATGGGTAAAAGTCATATAGGTATGTTTTGGAGGTGTTTTCCCGTATAGTGTAAAGATGGAGGGTGAAAACTCTAGTTATTTTCACTCCAGTTGTAAATTACCTTAAAATATGTTAATGATGCTGGATTGAAGTGAAAATTGGTCCACACCTTACCCCTATTTTTCAGTAGCATCGTGATCATTTTGGGGGCTATTTAGGTACGTTCCCAATTTTATTTGTGAATTTTTAATTTATTAGGGTCTAGATAGCTCTAGAAATAGACCATCCAGTGACCCAAATTGTTAAATCTAGTTAGGCCCATTTATTTGCAAAATAAATTGGGCCTAACTTTTACTAGGCTCAAGATCCATGTGTTAGCTAACTAGGCCCACTGACCCAAGCCCATTAGGAGTCCTCTTGCCCATTAACGAACACATGCAAAATTGGTGCACAACCCAAGAAGACTGTTCCAACATCTTAGGGCTGAGCTTAATGGGGCTTGTTCCCCTTAATTAGCCTATGGGCCAGCCATAGTGGAATTTACATATGAACCTTAGAGTAAAATGTCCAACCCATCTAAATTTTATCCCATTTGGACATTGTTAGGCCTATCCTAAAAAACCTCTTGTAAGCCCATTCGATTAAAACCTTATAATTAATTAAAGCTCACTAAGTGAACATAAAACCAAAATCTTAATTAAGTTACCTATTAAATTTTAAGACTTCACTTAGGACCTAATTAAAATAATCAAGTGATGTTAAGTGTTGATCATGTGTGGAGGCTTTGTCTCGCTTTGTGTGCCGATGTGACCGGATTCTTATTCAGTTTGATTTTCATGCAAGGTATCACGAGTGAACTCACCAACTAGAATGCGAAGCGCTACTCATCCAGGCCCGTAGGGCTCTCGCTTGGCTTTATCTCTACTTGACTCCCTACGTGTCAAGTTTAACTGTGTTTTATACGTAAGACGACATCGGCGGTGTTTTATCAGATCACTCAGATGTCGGGCTATTTAGCCATGTTTTCTACACGTATTTAATAAAACTTCAAGGTTGATATCCCTTGATGGTTTTCGAAAGATAAGATATAGGAATTAAGTATTAAATAATTTCCTAAGCCTATATGTATAAATATGAGACGACTAAGAGTGTGTACGGGGGATGTATGGACCGCCACTAGTACTCCTTCAAACCCTGAAGTAGTGCGGAGTACGAGGGTACTGCATAATGCAGTATATTTCCAAAATTTGTGGCACTAACTTAACTATAACGACCAAGCCCAAAGTGCAATGTAATGGACTAAATCATTTCTTTAAAAGTGGTTAACCAAGTTAAAGATCTATAGTTCATTCCCACTTATAAACATGATCTTATCCTAGTAGGTATTAAATATGAGATTAAGTTGAGGGATCTCACAATCCACCCACTTTAGGAAATTTTGTCCCCCAAAATTCATATAATTGGCCCATTGCTAGCCTCATCACATGTCCTTCTCTGGCCCGTGATTGGTAGCCTTAGTCAACGTCCCTAGTCTAGCCCACCATCTAATACGGAACCAGGTTACTCTAATACCACCTGTAACGACCTGCCCGTTTTGAGCCACGAGCCAAGTATTACTATATGAAACTAAGTATCTCATAAATTAATTTTTCTATTAATTGTCAAGATTTTAAACACCATGACATAAAATATAATATAATAAATGTTCAAAATAATCTAAGCCCCATGAATCGAACCAAAATCTCACTGCCATGCAAATAATCAAGGAAAAGAATAGTCCAATAACATAATCCTACAGCTGTCCCAACTCTACCCATCCTTCCATGCTCATGCCTGCGGAGGCAATTTTACATTAGTGATAACAACAATAAGCCATATAATTACAAGAAACAATTAATATATCCCACAACATCATTAATTACATCTTTTAATGATTGTGAGCCTATGCTGAGCACTTATTATGCTAGGAGGGTGGCCGCCCATCCAAATACAATCTCATGTATGCGCATACACGCTACGTGGCCCTCAGTCTGTAGTTATTGATATTTGCCATTGACTCACCCTCTCAATATCACAAGTGCATGATGAGCTGTCTTGCGCCACTGCACCCTATCACCCCCTTTCGAGATGAGGCCATATATTTAAGGGTGCTACCTTGTGTCAAACTGAGCCAATTCTTTGACCCCGGTTGCGCTCGGCTCATGGTGGTCGAATGTGGGCTTAGGCCGACCAAGACTCCGACATAGTAATTTTTTAAGGGTGCTGCCCCGTGTCGGACTAAGCCAATTCTTTAACCCTGGTTGTGCTTGGCACATGGTGGTCGAATATAGGCTTGGGCTGACCAAGACTCCCACATAGTAATTTTTAAGGGTGATGCCCCATGTCGGGACGCCCACATAGGAATACATAACATATCAAATAATTATATGGACTTAGAATTTTGATGAAGCACCTGCAAGTATGACATACGATCCTAATATGAATAAAACTTCTATATAAAGTCGTCTCTTTAAATGTGCTCACAAACTCTTAAGTTGATGTTTCATTTACCATCAACAGAATTCTCATTTATATAGAAGAATATGCGTGGAATTTAAGAAATCATTACATTAAATTTTATAAAAAAGAACATAATCACACATAACTATATTAAACACAACTATTAGTGTGATAACGAAAAGTCACAAACTAATTATTAAGTTAATACAAATGGGTGTTAAATCCTCAAAATTTAATAAATAAAACTTATTTAAAATCATCCATAAATATCATTGTATCGATATGCTAAAGGTCATAATTGATAATTTAAAATATTGATTTTTCAAGAATTAATTTAATTAAATAATATTTATGGTTCATTCTAAGATTTACAAAACCCTAAATAAAATAACCTAATTATTTTTTTCAGGGTTATACAATCTCCCTGGCTTGTGAATTTTCATCCTCCAAAATATAATAAGGTCATAAAGAGAAAATTACTCATTCATCTAGCTTCTTTCTTATCTTATCTTAGACATTTCTTCCATTATGCATTTGTATAGTTATATCTAGCTCTATAAAAATTAGTTTAAATATCTTCACATGTTCTTATAAAAATTCATTTTAGAAAATTTACTATCTACAATTTGATTTGATTTTATTTTTCCTTGATTTAAGCATTGCCACTCATATGCATAGCTATAGTGGGGCACACTGTCCCATAACACTATTATCTATATTGCACTGGTATCCCATACCACCCATACTACCTAGATTACACCTCTGATTGTAAAGGTGTCTCATATATACTCATTAGCTAAGTGTCACGTGCACCTAGCATGGCACATAAGTGGCACACCCATAATTACTTACCATCTAAAACAATAAAAATTAATTTTATAAAAAAATGATGAATAACTATATAAAAGAAATTTTTACCCTTGAGACAGTGGACTAGCTCTAATACCACCTGTAATGACCAAGCCCAAAGTGCAACGTAATGGACTATATTATTTCTTTAAAAGTGGTTAACTAAGTTAAAAATCTATAGTCCATTCCCACTTATAAATATGATCTTATCCCAGTATGTATTAAATGTGGGACTAAGTTGAGGGATCTCACATTAACCGTTCCCTTTACTACTCAAACACCATGGCGAGTATAATAGGAGGTTGTGAGGACATAAGTGTTGTATATATAAATATGAATATTAGCTGTGCATGAGCACCGACATTCATTTAAGTATGTTTACTACCCAGTGTGAGGCAATTTTGAACTTTCATAAGTTCGCGTGGGTAATGAAATACTCATTTGCCAGCTTGCTATTTTATCGGTAGTTGTTCAGACCGGTAATCAAATTTATTTAATTACTGACGTGGTTTTCTATTATATGTAGGTGAGGTTCCCTAGCGTTGGCTAGTCTAGTGCATGGATTAGGCGGCTTAGTGGCGGTGATGGCGGGGCTCTGTGTTATGTCTTGTGGTTTGGACTATATATTTTGTAGATGATTATATGATGGGCATATTCCCTAACTATCTGAACCTTGTATAATTCGAATGTATGTCATGATGGTTATGCTAGCACGTTTTATCCTTATATATTATATTTTAGTGTGGAGTTATAATACTTTGGGGCAAGGCTAACCATCGTCTACAAGGTATATAAGCCCTACAATCCTGGTACAAAACAAGGAGCTAAGTCAAGTATATGAAATGTATTTGGCTACGGTTGTTTGTTTGTTAAAGTATCGTGGTGGAGGAGCTTACGGTTCACAACAATTGAATACCCCTCATGTGACTTAAGATTAGTGCTACTAATCGGTATGGGGCGGCTGGTCCCCATAAACTCGAGGGGAGATAGTGGTTCTTTGCGTTGTTTAAACCCCATCTATTTAGAAGTGTGTGACTAGTACGGTATCATTAAACGCATGCCTACTATTAGTTGATTAAACTAGAGTCACTCAGGAGCAATTTCTTAGACTCGTTGTTGATTTGCTATTCCATAGGCTGGCCACCTATGGTGGAGTCCAATCATGATGATCTTGGAGGCATGTCCATGGACCTACACATATTTGTGAGTTACCGAGTATCCTATACAAAGTTTCATTCCCACCGTGACTCAGACAGACATCCTTACATCACCACAAATAGAGACATGATGTCAAGCTATGCGAGGATGAGATACCTCCTAGTTGGAGTCCTAGACCAGTGTGACTATTTTTTCACGAGAGATCAGGTCTCTTTTCATATAGCCAGAGAGTCAGACAAAGCCAAGCTTTCACCTGAGCATTTTCACTTCCACCTTTCTAGATATACTAGTCATACCATTAGTTTACCAGAAGGTTAAGATGGGCAAACATTGACCAATACACATGGCATAGGCCAGATGCAAATCCTACAATTCCATGTAGAGTATGTTTTCATACTCCTTCAGACACGCTGTACATGTACAGGTGTTCTCGCCATCATTCCATTACAGAGAGTCCCTTCACTAGCAGTTAGTGGTTGTATAGATAGTTACGAAAGTCATAGCATGCAGTAGAGTCATAGTAGTTGTCCTTGTTCTATTATGGAATAGAGTGAGATAATTGATTTAGGACCGAGTTAGGTAGGACCTAGTGAGTACTCTAGTCCTCTTACGGGGACACCTGAGTGTTTGACATAGACTGGAGACATGGAGCCATACAGCTCATTAGCATTTACTTTTATTTGGTACTAGAGTCCACCATATGCTTGTAGGACTCATAGGATACCCTAGTATAGCCGCACGATTCGAGAAGAGTACCCTAAGGGTACAGTAATTGACCTATCGCATTGATGAGAATCAGGGAGCATAGGTAGATGTTAGGTTGTATGCCTCGTACCGATATAGTTTTTCTTGATGTAGTTCAGACTAATACCCTGCAGTACTCTAGAGTACCTGCTCCACTTCCCAGTAGACCGTTAAGAGTGAACCTAGGTTTGATATAGTTTGCAATGACCTTAGGAACTAGTCCATTTAGATGATTCAAGCATTTATAGTCAGTCCAATCATATGATTCATGCATATATGGTCAGTCCAGCTTAATAATTCCAACATATATGGCATGTTTAGCGAGATGATTCGACCATGTGTGGTCCTGTCCACCCAGATTAGTAAGGAGCAAGTGATCTTTGTCAGTGTTCAAGTATTCCAGCTTCATGTTGGTCTATTTGCGTAATATACAACTAGCCTTTGAGGGAGAGCTACCCTCTAGGTTATAGCCCAACAACTTTAGTTTTGCCACCTCAATGGCATCTTCAGTTAAGTCCTCTGATCATAGTTGATATCAGAGATTCTGATGACGGAATTTTTATAAGGAGGAGAGGTTGTAAAACCCTAAACTTCGGGTAAGGGTTTTACCTGCTTGTAGTTGGTTGGTTCAGACTAGTCTCGAGTCGGTTAGAGTGAGCTAGAACCAGAACAATGTTAAGAATATGAAGTATGAGGCTCAGATGGCTATATGAGCATGTTATTGAGGCTGAGTATGCCCGACATGCACATGATAGTTTTAGTTATGATACTATAGAGAATGAGTTATTAGTGTATACACAAAGTATACATATGATTTTTATGAGTTAGCCAGGATTTTAGGCCTATATCTGGGTCGTTGCAACATTTAACATCCGTTCTGAGATTTTTTGGGTATTTCATTTGCATGAAGCATAGGAATTTCAGATCACTCGATTGTGCCCCGGTAGGCCCAGCTTGATTGAGTTCATAGTTTAAGGCCCATTTAACCTTCTTGCTCTTAATTCCTGCCTATAGAGTCACTTTTAGAACTCGAGTTAGTTTCGACTTTAGATGGTCTCGATCCAAGCTTTCTATTCATATGTATATTGCATATACCCATAGCTGGGTCCCACTAGACCACGAGTTGTTGGCATTCAAATCATGCCACATGGCAAGATCTAAGCCATCCACATCAGCACTGGCTTTACCCATGCTATATTCCAGAAATTTTTAATGATTTCATAATCTTACAACCTTTAGCGCTGCCACCGCTTGGCTCACCGCCAGTGAGTTTCCACCTGCCCCCGGCCACCAGATCAATACGACCATGACCACCTCACAGCCGGTTATCAATTCATAATTAACAATCGCCATCAACGATGGCATTTTTGGTGTCGATTTTTGCTGCCACTACCCCCTTTCAGGCAATTTTTCGGTGCCGGTGACTGGTCCTCCGATAAAGCCGACTACCTTAAAAGCTGCATCTTGCTGAGATCTGCATTTTGAGACCACCCACGACCACGATTGCCGTCATCTAAATTACTCACACAGTGGCAATTACGCGTCTTTCTTGCTAGATGACAGCCTAACCTAACCGGTCGTCACTGCCATCATGTTCCTCGTCCTCCCTCCGTTGATCCTAACCAGCGGTGACCCCTGCATGCTGCCATGGGAATTTTTAGGCGATGAGCACCACCGCCTGTCCGACCAGTTTATCAAGGGGTCGTTCGCTTGTCCACGTTTGCATTCACCTACCTGCATCCGTGCCCTCCAGCCCATGTTCAAGTTCACCCGTCCAGTTCAGGTCCTTCCTGCCCCAGCCCATTTTCCAATTAACCTAAGCTAGGTTGGTTCAGCCCATTTGGTCTTGGTCTGGTTCAACTCAATATGATCAGGTTGAGCCCATTTTTCACCGTTTCTCGACTATTTTTGGTAATTCGAGAACCCTTACATTAGTTTACATGCATATTCATATTATTTCAACATGTTTAGATGCTATAAGTAAATTTTTTTATTTATTATTTGTTTATTAATAATTTTATTTATTTATTTATTATATTTCATTTATTTTTTACTCATGATTATTTATTTCTTATTATTTATATATTTGTTGACTATGATGAATGATTATGTGACTAATTATTATTATTGATAATGTATATATTCATAGATATTATTTTTTCTCATGGTTATATTAATTTATTTAATTAATTGATTAATTATTAATTATTTCTTACTCGTGTTTTTAGTTATACATATTTAAGCACATGTTCATATATTAATATTTATATTAATATTCTTCATGATTAATTAATATTAGTCATTTATTAATTTATTTATCTATTGATTCATTTAATTATTTATTTATTTGTTTATTTATTTATTTATATGTTTACTAACACAAGTATATATGATATTTATTCGTGTTTAACCGTGTATTTATATAATATAATTATATTATTATTTTATTCTTAGAGTCTTATTTATGTTCATTTATTTATTATTTACCTAATTATTTATGAGTGTATTTATTTATTTATTATGTCTCAATTTTTGTGCCAAGTGTTTAGTTGTAGGTTGTTAGCACTGTTTTCTTTATTAGGATGTATTGATTATATGAGCACACACACGAGCATACATCATATAAAAACATCGGTATGTTACTTAGCACTGGGTTTTGATGTAGGTTACGGAATTCGAGCTCGCCATAGAAGTGTCGATGCGCTTGGAGCTTGGACCATAGGTCCGTAGGACTCTCCCTCTCTACTTGACTCCATGCGTGTCAAGTTTTACATGTGTTTTAGACGTAAGATGACATCGGCGGTATTTTATCAGATCCCTCCAATGTTAGGCCATTTAATCGTGTTTTCTACACATATTTAATAAAACTACAAGGATGAAATCCCTTGTTGGTTTTCGAACTGAAGATCCAGAAATATGTGATACAAGGCTCTTCCCTAAACCTATTAAGTACGCACATTTTTTACGGATTTCACGAATAAGAGAATGAGTGCTACAAAGATATATCTGGACCGCACTAGTACTCCTTCGAACCCTGAGGTAGTACATCTACGTAATGCAGCACATTTCTGGAATTTGTAGCACTAACTTAACTGTTCATTTCGCCACTCGAGTATCGTGGTAGGTGTAATATGGAGGATGTGAGAGCATAAGCGTTGTATGTATGAATATGATTATGAGCCGTGCATGCGAGTCGGCATTTGTTTAGTGTGTTTGCTTACTGCACAATGTAAGGCAATTCTAAAGTTTCATAAGTTTCCGTGGGTAATGAAATATCCATTTGCCAGTTTGTATTAGTTATTTTTTGGACTAGTAATATTCGTTACTGGCATTTTTTATATAATATATGTACTTCTTGCAAATCCTGAGTCGACTTTGGTGGGAGGATAGATAAACGTTACACACACTTGAGCTAAGCATAATTATTTGCTTTCTTATTTTTATTTATATTCAATGTGTCTTGACGTGTATTTAACAGTGTCTTCTATTCTCATGATACTAAGAAGGTTGTTTTGATCAATTTCATCGATTAAGTAATATCGACCGACAACTTTAAACATGACTCGACTTGATTGTAACATTTCTTATTTGATTCTTAAGTGAACCAAAATTGGGGTGTTAGATCTAGCATTTGAATCAAATAAAAATGAACTAAAATTTAATTCACCTAATCACAATAATGTAAACGAAGACTACGTAATTTTTTATAATTTTATGACAACTTTTGCTATGGCATATAAATTCACCAATCCTGAATTGTTCTGAAAACCAAATAATTTTAAGCAGTTTAACCTTAACTCTGAAATTCTGAATAAATTACCTCACCTGGATAACTCACCTTAGAAGCTCACTAATCTTTTAGTTTTGGTTGTGATTTTTTTGTATGTGCTCTTGGTAACTTAACCATTTTAATTTTATCTTTATTTTGATCATGCAATACACATGTACACGTAATGCAATATGAGTGTTCAATAACTGATTTGCTTCGAATAAGTGACTCTTTTGAGTGTGAGTTGCATATGTTATAATAACAATATTTGATTTATTATCACATGTGTGTACAACTTGATCATATTGTTATGTTTGTGAGGGTTAGGGACGCTAGACTCACAAGCTATAAGTTGTGCACACACTTCCACAAGCATGGATGCATCCATTTTCATCATGTAGACTTAGTAGTTTTCCTCATTAGGTGCATGGTCAAGCTCGCCAAGTGGTGTGTCATAAGGGCTCTCCAAATCAGGGCCGTTAAAGCTTCTTTTGCTTTATCTATTGCTTAGTACCATGTGAGAGTTTGTTATTAGATTTCAAATTATAGGACAAGATTGGTAGAGTTTTGTCCAATCCCACCTACCTTGGGCCATCTTCACCTGTTTAATCGACAATTAATAAAACTTAAAGGATAAGATCCCATGATTTAAACTTTGGAAATGAAGATCCAGCACAAAGTCACTCTAGCGCATATTCTATGAAATCCCTTCCTATGCCCTATATGTATGTATATATGATTTTGTTTTGATCATTGAGTGTTGTTGGGAATTATGCATAGCACGTGCACCCTAGGCTCCCTGAACCTTAGGTAGTGTACTTGATAAGTGTATTGTTTAAAATGGCAGCATATCTGGATGTGTAGAGAGATAGCCATGGGGTTAATTCCCGAGTTGGCTTTACATTTGAGCATGATAGAGGAGATAGGTGGAGGGCCGAGATGGCTTTTATTTATGTTTGTTATGCTCTGCTCATGGATGATTTTGGCGCTTATGTTTTGTTATGCTTGTTTTAGAGGGTGTTTCCCGATCGACAAATCTGGTGGCCTCTTATTTTGTGCCCTTTGTGAGATATTTTTGTTGGAGTGTGTTTGATATAATTTCATGGGTATTCTAATGCCCATTTGTTAATTTTGTTCATTTTTTCTTATTTGTTATTTTGAGACTTAGTGACACCTATTGCTAACAAGTTTTGATATTATGTAAGTGAGGTTCCCTTGTGTTGGTCTGCATAGATGCTTGGATCAACATTGGTTCATATGGTGGTGGTGTGTGTGCTCCTCGTTGGTTTTTGGGTGTGGTTGAATTTTTTTCTTTTTTGTGATCTTTGGTCCTTTTATATGGTGTTTGAGATGTATTGTATTTGAAGGGCTATGTTAACTATATTGGTTATGTATTACTTTTGTTGACTTACTATGAGATGATTTGTTTGGGAATTATTATGTTTTGTGAAATGAACTTGATTGCAGGAGGAAAACTTTGGAGTATACAAGTTTAACGGGGTTGTGCAGGTTTCTCCATGCCACGAAGTCCCAAAACATGAAGACTAAAATATTCAGGTTAGTTTTAATGATTTATCACATTATATTAGGTTGTGAAAATTTTTCAATGTTCTATTTACAAGAGAAACTCAATTTAGAGAAAATTATTTCTCATATATATCTTCCTTTGTTTTGTTAAACCCCCAACCCAAGATGTCATTGCATGCATGTCATTTGCTGTGGTGTTGTTTATTTCATTTCGTTTGGATGTCTTTTTTTTCTTTTCTTTTCTCTTTTATTTTTGCCTCAAACGAATTTTTGATCCTTGGGGACCCATTTAACGTTGAAGGTGCTTGCCTATCTCCAATGTGAGATGGTGTACGTGTATTACCTTAATTCGGTTAGACGGTAAATCAAATTAGGGTGTTAAAGAGATAATCTGAATCTTGTTCGTTCATGTCGTGGCATAGATCTTGGAGCTTGATTCCTTGTAATTTGATTTCACAGCTTCTTCAAAAACTCTTGGAGCTTCTACCTCAATCAGAATGTTGAAGAACTCATGACTCTAAGGTTTGGAAGAAAAAGATGGGGTTGAAGAAGGTAACTCTCTTCCAACTGAGTGAAGATGTATATTTCCTAGCAACTTCTTGGCATTTTCCACTGCAAAATTGTGTTGACTGTTGTCCAAATAATTGTTGAACACATGTGAGGAATGATGCTTACTTGTGTGACATAGTGTTTCTCCCCTTGATTAAACCTTGGTATTAGTGGACTTGGTAGGAGTATTCCTCAAAATCCATCATTAGTATGCAAGACGTCCCCATCAGGTAAATTAGTTGGACAAGTTGTGTTTTGGTGATAAAACACCCCTATTCAGATTAAAAGGACAGACTAAATCGCGATATTATAATTTGGAAAGCTACTCGTTAGACTATTGCATACCACTTTATAGAAGCGAATCTCAACTCTCTCGAGGCTTGAAATGGACACCATACTCGATTTCGTAGAATGTGTGCCACAGCGAGGCAGTCCTCCCCTGTGACTGAGAGGGTGATTTATAACTGTAATGCTCTCTCTCTGAGCTACACGAAGGCAGTACCCCCAATGTATCTAAGAGGTTAGATGTTGTTACATGTTGTAGTTCTTAATCTTAGTTTTAGTTATTGATTAGGTAACTTGATTTCTTAATGCAAATGAGTGTAGTAAATTAAACACTAGGTTGTGGTTACATGTTCTTCATACCTCACAAGTAAAGTTAACACAGATTCATCATCAAGTGCTAGGCCATCATACCTAACACCCGATCTTGATGTGGGTTTTCACGTGGTAGGACCCGTATGCTCCTCCTACCAATGTTCCTCTACACTTACATGTAGTTGCAACCAAATAAGTTTCATGTATATGGATTCACTCCTCATCATGTTCCGGAACTTTGGGGCACTAAACACCCTACAGATCAAGGTTAGCCTTTGCTCCAAAATTTATCTGCTTCACAATAAAAAATAATAAAATAAACTGAATAATAACCATACTTGCGCAATCAACATATCATAAAGCCCAATCCATCATACATGGTTCATAAAATTTAGGGCACATGCCTGCTAAAATAATACAGTCATCCATACAAATATATAGTTAAATACATAACACAGCACACAGGGTCCCAACCACCACCACTGAGCCTCCTGATCTGTGAACCTAGGCTGACAAACATCAAGGGACCTCACTTATATATAACTAGAGAAAAATGTCAGTAATCAAACAAGTTTGATTAGCGGTCTAAAATAACTACTAGTAAAATAATACTAGCAAATAGGTATTTTATTACTCACGAAAACTTAGAAAAACTTTCGAAGGCCTCACATGGGTCGTGAGGAAGGACAATTTATTTGAAAGAGCTAACACACTTGCATGGAAAAAATCATGCTCGTACAAAAGTCTTACGCCCTTACATCCTTTATATAACACCCACCATGGTGCTCAAGTAGTAAAAGAACAGTTAAGTTAGCGCCACAATTTAGGAAATGTGTTGTGTTACACAGTACAATCATACTTCACACTATCTCAAGGTTGAGAGAGTACTATTGCAATTTATACTATACCTACATGTCACTCAATCTCGTAAAACTGTAAACTGTCGTGTGTAATATATATATATATATGGCTTGGGTGGGCAGTTGTACGATAGATTTCTAGATCTTATCTCTTGAAAACCATTAAGGGATGTCAACCTTGAAGTTTTATTCAACTTACGAGAACACAACTAAATTGATTGACATCGAAGGGATCCGATGAAATGCTCCAATGTCATCCTACGTATAAAACACAATTAAACTTGACACTCATGGAGTTAAGTAGAGATGAAGTAAAGAAGAGTCATACAAAACTGGTGAGTGAAGCTTGCACCCTATATTGACAAGCTCACCCCGCATAACCTAACACAAAGATGGAACCCAAATCAAACTCTGATTACATCAGCATACACATCGAAGCAAGGCCTCAACACATGCACAACACATAAGACACTTAATTTCTTACTGAATAGAGTGTTAAACCTTGTTATATACTGTAACACCCTGATTTTGGTTCACTTAAGAACCAGATCAGAACTGTTACGAACGAGTCGAGTCATGTTTAAGATTATTGGTCAGTAAGATTCGATCGATAAAATATCAAAATAACCTTCTTGTTGTCATGAGAATGGAAGACATTGTCAAATAAGCATCAAAACACATCAACTATAAATAAATGCAAGAAAGTAAATACTATGTTAAGCTCCAGTGTGTGTAGTATTTATTTGTCCTCCCATCAAAGTCGACTCAAGATTTGCATGACCTACATATATTATAAGAAAACCGTCAGTAACGAATGTTACTGGTCCAAAAAATAACTAATACAATCTAACAAATTAGTATTCCATTACCCACAAAAACTAATGAAACTTCAAGATAGCCTCACACTAGGCTGTAAGCAAACATACTTAAGCAATGCCGGCTCACATGCATGGCTTATAATCATATTCATATATACATATAACGCTCACACCCTCACACCTTCCATATCACCCGCCACAGTACTCGAGTGGCAAAAGTAACAATTAAGTTAGTGCCACATATTTCGGAAATGCGCTGCATTACTCAGTACCATCATACAACGCACTACAACATGGTTTGAAGGAGTACTAGTGTGATTCATACATATCTCCATGTTGCTCACTCTCTTATTCGTGAAATCCATAAAAAGTGCGTACTCATATAATAAGCTTAGGAAAGAGGCTTGTATCATATATTTTTGGAGCTTCAATTCAAAAACCAAAAAGGGATCACATCCCTGTAGTTTATTAAACATGCATAGAAAACACGGCTAAATGGCCCGACATCGGAGGGATCCAATAAAACACCACTGATGCCACCCTATGTATAAAACACAATAAAACTCAATACGCAAGGAGTCAAGCAGAGAGGGAGTATCCTACGAACCTATGGTCTACGCTCCAAGCGTATCTACACATCTACAGCGAGCTCAAACTCCGAAACCTACATCGGAACCCACCACTAAATAAAATACTAACATCTCTACATGATGCATGCTCATGGTGTGTGCTCATATTATTAATACATCACAACAAAGAAAACAATATTAACAAACCTATAACTAAACATGTGGCACGTAAATCGAGACAATAATAATAAATAATATATAAATAAATAAATAAAGGAAATGCATTCATAGATAATTAGATAAATAATAAGTACATAAACAAGAACAATAGTCTAATTATAAAATAATAATATAATTATATTATATAAATATACAAGTAAACACAAGTAGATATCAACATAAACTCGTGTTAGTAAGCCTATTAATAAATATATATATATATATATAATAATTCAATAAATAAATAAATAAATAGTTAATACTTATTAATCATGAATATTAATAATATCATAGTCGTACAATACAAGCATACATAATTAAATATAAATAAACAATAACATACACATAACAAACAAATAAATCAATGAATAAATAAATAACTATATATATATATACACACACACAATTTAGTACACATAATATGACTAATATTCATAAGTAAATATAATGTTAATAAAAACAAATAATTATATAAACATTCATCATATATGATAAACATATAAAATAAATAAATAAATAAATAAATAATAATGAATAAATAGATAAATAAATAATTAAATAAAATAATAAATAAAGAAAAATCATCATAACATCCAATCATGCTAAATCATGTGAATATGTATCTAAAATAATGTAAGAGTTCTTGAGTTACTTAAAATAGTTGAGAAACGGCCAAAAACAGGCTGAATCAGACCGAACCAAGTTGAACCAAACCAAACCAAAAGTGCTGAACCAACTCGATCTGGGTTAATTGAAAAACTGGGCTGGGTTACCAGGCGGACATGAAGCGGACATGAACTCGGGCTCAAACTGGTGGACTCGACATGGCCAGGTGGACGCGGTCACGGGAAGGTGGATGTGGGCACAACCAGGCGGGTAAATAGGTAGCGGTGCCCATCCCCGGAATACGGCCAAGGCAGCATGGTAGAGGCTGCCGTCAGTCTCGATCAAAAGAGGGAGGACGGGGAGCATGATGGCGGTGATGACCGGTGGAGTCCAACCGCTTGTCGGGCGAAAAACGGCCGGAAAGGGGCGGATCGCCGCTGGGTGCAACGACACCAACGGCGGCAATCTCGGTCACGGCAATGGTCATGGGTGGCCTCAAAATGTGGATCTCGGGGAGGGAACAACCATTGAGATGGCCGGCTTCCTCGAAGGACACTTGCCGGCGCCAAAAAATGGCCCGAAAAGGTGGCAGCTGCGGCAGAAAACGAGTCTGAAAACACCGTCGCTGCCTGCTATTGCAGCAGTTCTGGTGGCGATGATGGGTATAGATTGGTAGCTGGCCACAAGATGGCCATGGCTGTATCCATGCGGTGGCCGGAGGAGGGCTAGGGTGTCGCCGGTGGCGAGCTGAAGTGGTGGCAGTGTAGGGGTGTAACTTTGAAAATGGGAGTAAAAATAGCTGGGTGCTTGAATTTAACACTGAGTGGATGGCTCAGATCATGCCATGTGGCACGATCCAGACATCCGACAAGTGGGGTCCACCTATGGGTATGTGCAATATACATATGGACGGAAAGCTCAGATCGAGATCGTCGAAAGTTGAAACTGACTCGAGTCCTAAAAGAGACTCATAGGCAGGGATAAAGGCAAAAAGGCTAAATGGGCCTCAAACCCTGAACTCGATCAAGATGGGCCCATAGGGGCAATATCCAGTGATCTGAAATTCCTATGCTGCATGCAAATGAAATACCCAGAAAATCCCAAACGAATACTAAATGCTACAATGGCCTAGATCTAGGCCTAAAATCATGGCTAACACATACAAACAACTCTGTATACCTCTGTATACATCGATAACTCATGCTCTTATCATCTACATGTCGGGCATGCTCAGCCACTATAACATGCTTATATGGCCATCTGAGCCTCGTACTCATATTCTTAATATTGTTCTAGCTCGAGCTCACTTGAATTGACTCGAGTTTGCTCAAACTAGACAAAACTAAAAAGGGTAAAACCCTAACACAAAAAAATGGGGTTTTACATATACCGTGATTAAGGTTTAGGGTTATGTATACACGTAGTTGAAAAAGTCAATGCTTGGGTTTAATAGAGAAAAACTTAATCGGGCGATTTTCTCGATGAGCTAAAAAATGTCTAAATGGGTTGAAGTTTGGAATAGTGTTCAAACTCCAAGGGTTAGGTGGAAATTTTACCAAGTGCTAGCTCATTGGCCAATATGGTAAGCAAGGCCCACAAATATCGAGCTAAGGTGCTAGGTCGCGCACCAATTTTGGTAAGTGTTGTAAGTGGACTTGGAGACTCTAATGGGCCTGGGTAAGTGATAGTAAGTTAGAAAATATAGTGGGCTTGAATTCAGGAAACTTTTAGCTCCAAAAACTATTGGGCCTGAGTGGACTAAAAAATAGGAGGTGTTAGCCAAGTGATTTCTAGAGCTAGGTGGACCTATTGGGCTTGGAAAACTCCTAAATGAAGATCTACAGAGCCAAATGCTCCTAAATTTTAATATGAAGGTATAGGAACATAACTTAAGGTGTGTGAGAAATTTTATACAATTTCATCACCATTTGTCTAGGGTTTTTGATTTTACATCTGGAGTTAAAGAACTAGGGTTCACCCTACATTCGTACTCACTCCCAAATACCAATTAACGTAACTATCTAAACGAGTTTTAATTAGTGCCAAAACTTACATTCCTTTGGCAGTAAATTAGGGAGTCCTTATGTTATTTTTACATATTTTATCAACCACTTTTAGCTAGCTTACGGAGCACAACCTTAGATCATGTCAAACCAAACATACATCACAGTTAAGACACCAAGAAATTAGTGGTGTTGTTCATGAATTTAAATGGTTATATTAGTGTGAAATATTAGTAAGCCGACACATAGATAAACAATCATGCAAATGATGGACATCACTAGCAACATACATCATGGTGTAAATATTTGAAAAATAGGCAGGCCATGTCACACGAATTATGAAAGCTACCATCTTTCGCCAACATCATAACATGCAAAGTTATCAACATTAAAACTGTAGATCAGACTATGATGAGTGGAAAAAAATAAGAATCATGCAAAAATGATGTCTATAGCACCAGATATGATTTTTATGGTAATGAAGTGAATATACACAATATCCTAGCACTCAAAAATGTACATGTATTTTTATACTTAAGTAAATAAAATGATTCCCAGTTCTAACCACTCCTAACATAGAGAGCTATATGAAAAAAATACAAAATAAATTTAAACCGAAACACATATAAGCAAACAGTAACACACAGCAACATACAAGACCAAGAAGGGGCCTCTTAGGGCTTCCTACTCCAAGACCTACGACCATGCTTCGCTAGGAGGGGCATCAAGAGGTGGGGAAAACTTGGAGATGAAGAGGGAAGGCCAAGGAGCAAGGAGGATGATTATAGAATATGAGGAAAGGAGTGAAAACGGGGAAGGAGAGGGGGTTTTTAAAAAATGGGGAAGCTCCCAACGACCAAAGGCAAGGTTTGGTGATGGGTGTCACACCAAAAGAGGTACGGGTGTCATACCTAATGAGGTTTCAGTTGGCCTAAAGTTTAAAAACTTAGGGTTTTCACCCTAAAGTGGTTGTGATGACCTTGGGAACTATGCTATTGGTCCCACAGGGGCTAGGACGGTCCGAAAGGGGTTCCAAATATACGGCAAGCAACTAAAACATGTGTGGGCATACTGAGCAACCAACAAGGCTAAGGCCGGGAAAACATACATCATACCATACTCGAATGACAGCAAGAAGGTTAAGATCGAACTGACTCAAAACCCTCAGGGGAATAGCCTAGGTTTTATAGGTGACCTTCTTGGATGCTTCCTAGAACCTTCGTTGAAGCTTCCTCCTCTCCTAATGCATATGGGATGTTCTATTTTAATAAATTGCATTACTTAAGTGTGTTCCTTTTGTCTTCAAGGTGCTCAATCCAATCACTTGAAGTATGGGCCTAATAAGGTTAGGTAAACTTGTCTTCTTCATCAAGGACAGGTGCAAGAATATGCAAATTTGCAGGACTAACATTTGTAGAAATGTTCCCCACTTGGCAGCTTCTAGATGTGGTCCACATTAGAATTAGTGTGTGTAGAGTTGACTTCCACTTGCATAAATGTTTCGGCTGATCATGTCTTTATAGGAAACATTATAATTACAGTAGAATAAACAAAAATTTGTAGGATTTAGTGTCGATGTTACTATCATTTACTTGTGAATCTTCTTCATACTTCATAGTGGTGTGCACATGACTAGGATACACTAACTTATTTATAAGTAAGATTTCACACATCCCTGCAAAAGACTATATTAACTCAAAATTATACTCAAATAAGCTAATAATTCTAACTTTACTCGTATTTTTGGAAATTTTTATTTTTTAGCATAATCAGAAGAGAAAAGGATGCTACGGCATCGGAATTACACATGAATAGTAATGAAATAATAACTTTATTTGAACTTTGTTAATCTCTAGTAAAACACTTGTCCTTTCAAAAATTAATTGATCATACTCTAAGATCAGCTTTAATAATCAAGAAACTCAAGAGAAAAATTCAACTACATTGTAAATCCATAAATAAAAACCCCAAAAAGATTTTTTACCCTCCCAATCTTGTCATTCAGCTCTACTTTAATCAGGTAGAAATTTTGCTAAATACACTTTAAATCAGATCATTATATGTTTACGTTTCATCATAAGTCTTCTCTCTACTAATTTATTAGGATTTATTAGGTTGTAAGGTAGCCAAGCTAAGGCTCAAAGCTTGAATTCAAAAAAACAAGCAAATGTATTATTAATATCAATTCCTTCCTAACTAGCGATAAACTATATATATATATATATTCCTTAATTCTCCACCAAACTTGAATTCCCAACTCAAAACACAACACCCCCATAAAAATAATCAAATAGTAAAATAATTCTTTTTCTCTTTTTTTCTTTCCCTTTTTCTTTCATACTATTCCCTTCACATTATTCCAAATGTCCCTACTTTCTACCTCTTTATCATTCCTGCATCATCCCACCCCAACGTGCACCTAGCAAAATATATGAGTTTAAAACTAATAAGGAACGATTCAACAATAACAGCGCTAGGTGTAGGAAAATCAAAAACAAGAAAAATAGAAACAAGCTCGGGCTTCATAATTATATACGGGACACAAAACTGAAAGTCAATGTAAGGATAAAATTGGCAAAAAATGGGTTATATAATAAGGTTAGCTTTCTAGGCTCTGATAAACAAAAACTCACTTAAATCATCTTTTAACTACAAAGACATTCTTCATTTCTCCTAAAGAATCTTGTGATAGAATTCTAACTTCATCTTTATACATAAATATTACCAAAATCAAAGTGTTGGTGATCAATACTTGAATCACAAAGGAATAGGACATAACTAAATAACACAACTAAACAAGTTCTTGAATTACTATCATGCTAAGGCTTTAAACAGAATATAACTAATCAATTTCACTATCATCAAACTTCCAAAGATAATAAACAAAACCCGCTTATACTGACAAAAAGAAAAAGAGACTAACAAACATAATATAGCACAACAACAATCAAAATATCAAAACTTTGCAAACTTTATTCCCCCCAAACTTGAAATGAGTATTGTCCAAAATGCTCTTATATAAAACGAGAAAGTATAAGTTAAGAACACTAAAGGGTGGACATCCAACTGCATTATTTAATTTCCATATTGTGTTACCAACCTAAAAGAAAGCAATTTTTTTTTTGAAATACTAGGTTTGCCTCCCAACAAGCGCTTTGTTTTCCATCTCCACTAAGACACTCATAAATCACAGGTCATGCATCCGAATCACCTTGTACCCTCTCCCTTCGCTCAACTCAAGAGGCACTATCGACTCAGAGAGGAATCATTAGAACAAGGTAGCTCACAGCAACTTCGAATGTGGTGAACATGGGCATGGACTTTGTCATCGGTGGAAGCTTTAGATAAATCAACATAATTCATTCTAGATTTCTATCTTTTCTTCTTTCTCCATGCCATAATAAGAGAAAAACAACTCTCACACTTTGAATCTTCACATGGCTCCTCTTCCAAGCAAGTCATGATATTATCTAAGTATTCACTCGAATCAAAAACTTTAATCACAGCGGATTTATTGAATACTCTCATAATCAACTCTCTTATGGCTACATCAATTATAGCACGACCAGTAGAAAGAAAATATCTGGCCATAATGTTTGGAACATCCTCAATCTTCCTCCATATCTAGGACCACAAAATTTACCAATGAGATAAACATATTAACTTTGACCAACATATTCTCAACCTCACCCCTAGAAATATGTATGCTCTGTCCACCAGCTGCAATTACACTTTGGTTTGCTTCACCTCTCTCAAGCCTAATCTCTAGTATATAGAATATAGCATTAGGTTTATGCCAGCACACAGATCACAAAGGGCTTTTCTTGAAAAACTAAATCCTATAGAACATGGTATAATAAAATGACAAGGTTCCCTCAATTTTGATGGCTGCTTTCTCCGTAAAATAGCACTACACTCATCATTTAGTGTCACTATTTTAAACTCTTCCAGCTTTTTTCTTTGACAAGATTCGCTTCATGAACTTGGCATAGCTGGACATTTGCTCCAATGTCTAGGCAAATGGGATGTTGACTATCAGCTTCTTAAAAATGTTCAGAAATTTTAGAACTTCTTGTCTTCTTTACTCCTTTGTTGCCTCTGAGGAATTGGAAGCTTGGGAATATACTTAGGCTCAATAGGTGGAGGAATTGGCTTTTGCATATTTACCCATCCAACTTTAGTTTCTTCATCCATGCCTTGGCATCCATTCCATTTTTCTGATTCAGGTGCTTTGTATTGGTCAAACAATTCTGTTTCACTTTTTAACTCTACTACTTTACACTCCTTTGCATCATCTTTTCTAGCCATTTAGAGTGTCACTTGGGAGTTTTCCATAAAGTCTGTTTTTAGTGCAATAGCCAACTTCTCATTTGATTTTCCAAATTCCTCAGATGAGCTTGTTAACTTTGCATTTGCTGCTATTGAGTCTCTATGAATTGCTGTTGAGTTTGCATGAACTATATGAATATTTCTTCTTTAAATAATTTCTGCTCAACAAGTTGTTGCACCCTATTTTGTGCTTGGGCTTCGACTCCATGTGGTGCTTGAGGCATTGGCCCCGCAGATTGGTTACAACTACACCCAAAATTTGGATGATTCCTCCAACCAGGTTGTAAGCATTGAGAACTAGATAATTCTAATTCTGGTTGAAGTTTCCATAATAGTTAAATGCTCCTGGATGAGAAGGGCACTAATCTAAAGCATAAGCATCTCCACACCATTCACAATGCATTACTTGTCCAAACTGTATCCTTGCTTGGGATTGAACTTCTAGACTTTGCATCTTTTTACTTAGTGCAGATAGTTGGACTAATAGGGTAGTGAAAACATCCATTTGGAGAACTTCATTAATAGGCATTCCTTGTAGTTCTGTCATAAACATTTGATGATAGTCTCTCCCCCCCCCCCGTAAAATAACAACAATAGACTTGGTTTGTGGCTCATCAACCCGTTATAGAATATCTAAATTTATACCCAAAGTTGAATACCATAGTAGGGACACTTCTTCAATAAGGCCTTAAATCTTTCCCATGTGTCATGAAAGGACCCATTCTCCATCTGAACAAAAGAGCTGATATAATTCTTGAATTACATAATTATGGATGGTGAAAAATATTTCAAGATGAACTTTCTTGCCTTCTCTTTCCAAATGGGGATTGAATTTGGTGCCAGTGAATTAAGCCAAAGTGAAAGGGAACAACCTTAGTGTTGTTGCATCTTCTGAAACATGATGTTGTGTGAGATCCCTCGACTTAGTCTCATATCTAATACCTACTGGGATAAGATCCTATTTATAAGTGGGAATAGACTATAGATTTTTAACTTAGTTAACCATGGTTGAAAAGATGACTTACTTCATTACATTGCACTTTGGGTCGGGTTGTTACAAATGGTATAAGAGCAACCCGGTTCCATGTTAAATGATGGGCTGGCTAGGGACGTTGGGTAAGACTATCGGTCACAGGCCAAAGAAAGACGTGTGTTGAGGCTAACAATGGGTCAAGAATAAGAATTTTAGGGACAAAATTTCCTAAGGTGGGTGAATTGTGAATCCCTCAACTAAGTCCCGCATCTAATACCTACTAGGATTAGATCATGTTTATGAGTAGGAATAGATTATAGATTTTTAACTTGGTTAACCATTTTTAAAGAAATGACTTAGCCTATTATGTTGCACTTTGGCCGAGGTCATTACATGCTATTTTTATGAATAATAGATTTTTGCAAAATTGAGCAAGTGCATATGGGGATCTTCACTAGGCAATCCATTAAATTATCCAATAAATAGTAGCATTTTGAACATTACCAACTTCAGTTCAAAATTATTTGCAAGAATTTGTGGTCCCACAATACTGATGCTGAAACCCTTCAATTGAGATACTGTAAGTTCTGCTAATGATCAATTGTTTACATTGTTGATTTCAGGTTGATTTTGTGGTGCTTGCCCACCACAGTTGTCTGGATTCTATTCCATGGCCTACTTTCCTTGCTTCTAGCTTCTTTAGCAGGTCTGAACAGAAGGTAATGGATCATTTGTTTTGAGCTATTGCATACACTATCTAATAAAAAATAGAAAACAAAGGTCAGTTGACTAACTAAAATAAAAACTTAATGCAATCAATCAGCAAAAACAAAACAAATCCCCAACATAGCGCCAAAAACTTATTGCTATTCTAATGCATCATGTAAGTACACACATTGAACAATTAATAAAGTGCAAAGTGAGTATCGGTCCCACGAGGATTTGATGCCTTGGCCTTACTTAATGCTCTAAATGATTGAACCAACTATCGAACTATAGCAAGGATAAAAATAGAAATAAAAAATAAAGGTTGGCACAAGCAGGAAAGAATCGAAACTACCCCTATGAGAAATAGAGGCAAGGGCATAAATTGGTTCTAACAAATATCAAATATCTAACATGCTAATATAGATAATTCGTGAATCAAACTAATATAGTTTTCTCATTCAAATAATAGACCTGAAATGTTTAACTTCAGCCAATATCCTTTGTAAAGTAAAATTGCTAGTCTAATCTAATCACTTATGATGTGTGCCAATATCCATGGTTACAATAGTCATTGTTAAGGGCTTCCATTGTGTATTACAATTTAATACCCTGGCATAATTCCACGCTCTTATATAAACAAGATTAGGCCGATGAATTACGAAAAACTCTCCTAGAAGGATATTTATGATTCTAATACATTGCTCAGTTATAATTATTTACAATTCTAATAGATTGCTATAGTTAGAATTATAAACTACCTCATCTAAAGAAATCATCGATCTACCTATTCTTATTGTCTGGCCAAATCACTTACTCATGGAAGAGTTAACTACTCTCTTAAAGCATTAAGAATGGAAATGAAGTAATCAATACATAATCACACACAAACAGATAAATAATAACAATTTACATTATGTTTTTATTATGATCAATTGTCATTCCAGATCTATACAAAATTACCCCATGAAAGGTTTTCAACACATCATTACATACAAGAAAACAACATAAGAAGAAGAAGAAGAAGAAGAAGAAGAAGAAGAAGAGGAAGAAGAAAGAGATAATCCAAATTTGGTTTGTTGATGCCCTCTCATGGATCTTCCCTCCAACTGTGTTGGCTTCCTTGTAGCTTGATTACACGGCTTCTTCCTTCATACCTCTTCACCTCCACACCCTACTCTTCACTTCTCAACCTTCTATACCTGCTCTTGACGGCTCCCAAGCCTTAGAAGCCTCTCCCTCATTTTCTTCTTCCCCTTTTTGTCTGTGCTCTACCCCTCTTTTCCTTGCTTTCTTTGGCGTGTTGTTGTTGTAGGCTTGTTTAACGACTGTAGACTCCTCTAGATATTAGGTTGGGTTGTCTGGTTTATTTTAGATCTCCTTTTGTGATTTTATTCCATGTATTTAAGCCTCATGTCATGTATAGGTTCATAAAAATGTAATTTTTGTTACATTGCACCTCTAATTCATATAACGTCATGTTCCATGCACATGTTGCCTATGTTCCATACATGTATCATACGTGAAAGATGATAGAATTGCCATATACAAACTGTTTGTACTGAATGCATATCTGAGATGTATGTTTCATGATTTTTAGTTTGACACAGTGGTGTTAAATCTATGAATGCTTTTGCCCTTGTTTAGATAGAGAAGTTAGCTTCATTCTCAAATTAGTTCACACTAAAATATTAAGGGCATGAACATCAAGGCTAAATAAGGACTACTCACAGTGTTCTATTAAGGTCTGTGATAATGGTCGACTTAGATTAAGTAAATCCAACCACTAACAGGCATTCTAACATCCTAGAAAAATCTAGGTTAGACTTAATAGGTTTCTAAAAGAACCTACCAATAATGAGTTAATTTGTGCTTATTTGAGTAATCAAATAACTCCTCTTTCTGGAGTGTGCAAAGAAACTAGGTCTATGTCTCTTTTTGTAAAATTTGGTTCATAGGCTAATTGGGTGCAAAATTCTCTAAAAGTTTGTAGTCGTTTGTATAGAAGCCCACTAATCACATGTTATAGAAGCCAACTAAGCCCATGTAAAGTTTCAAGTCTGTAGACAGGCCCGTGAGATCCAAAAATAACCCACTAGATAGATGAACTTAGAAACATAGTAAGCCCATTGATCTAACCTACCATAAAAATTATGCTTATGCCTTAGCCCGTTAGGAGTACGCTCATTAAATTTCAGCCCAATCAGTGCCCATTTAGGTGGTTAAAAAATTTGGCAAAGATAGGCTTTTGTAGAAAATCAAATTAGGGCTTTATGGGTCTAGGTTAATTAATCCTTAATTAACCCTAAACCTCTTTAATGGCATTCACGTATTGTAAGTTTACGTATTGGCAATGCCATGATGCTCATAATCCCTGTGTTGAATGTCGCGATACTTGCATAAGATAAAAACATGGCCTCAATCGCATGATGCTCACCCTCCAAGTGTTGAACACCACGACACTCAGTTATAAGGAATTATGTATGGGTTCTTGGCGCAATAACCCTCGCGTCGCTCGCTCCTTAACCTTAGTTTCTTGATTTATTTCATGTTTTTGCTCATTGTTTGCTATGTTTATGAATAGTTAAATATTGCATGATACTTATATAATACTTTGTGATTGTTAATAGTCTGGTAAGTATAGTATATGGCATCATCATCATGTTTCTGTCATGACAAAATATATAGACAAGTGAGCTAGTTTGGGGTGAGACATAGAGTTATTTAATGTTCAGACTAGGATGGTTACAGTTGAGCATCCAAAAGCTCGAAGTTGCATGCTAGTCAGGTCCGTATTTATTTATTATTTGAGGTACTTTATGAACCTCTATTTGACAAAATTTATAAGGTTTAATCGTGACTATACCAGTTTATTTGTTAGTGTGTTATAGTAATTAGTTAACATGTTATTAAGTTAATTATATCATGTTATCAATATCAAGATAAAATTAATAATAATCACGCGTTAAGTTGAAGTGCAAGGCTTAGACTTAACAACATACTTTTCACGTAGTTTTATATAATTTCATGATTGCCCAGCAAATGTGCTACACCATAAGTTTTGATGCATCTCCCTTAAGCAAGTACCAAAGTCCATTTTCTATGACTATTGTCTTAACATCGTTAGTGATCATCAATGGTTTTTATTTACGTTATGACATGGGTCTTATGGTGGCCACCACATTTTGCAAAATCGAGTTAAGATACAATAACTCTTAGGAGGTACTTACGAGCTAAAATTATCCAGAGTTGAGGCTATGCAAGAGCTAAAATCATACCAATCTTGTTCGATACTAAACCTAACATTTATGTTATTTAGTTAAGTTATTTTATCGGGCTCTCTTAAGTCACATGGGTAATTTAACTCACTATGTTTTCATGATTATGTGTTAATTATATAAATCTGATAGGGCTTGTTAATAAATCACATGAGTAGTATTAATTA
Organism: Piper betle; assembly: GCA_033002965.1. NCBI lineage: Eukaryota > Viridiplantae > Streptophyta > Magnoliopsida > Piperales > Piperaceae > Piper > Piper betle. The sequence goes on along the minus strand of JAURVB010008500.1, from coordinate 104,250 downwards.
GTTGATTAAGTTTATCAATTATTAAGTATTATGCCATGATCAATAAATTCAGTTATTATGTTATGTGCAAGTATATGTTACATGTTTTTCAGTTATTATGTTGTGTTTGATGTTAAGAGATATGCAAGTATGTTCAATGTTTTACTTGATTTTACATTGTTAAACTATTTGTAAATTAGTATTATTTTTCTCTATTTACTTGTTTACTACATATATAAGTAGTAGAACAGTATTCTCAACAGTACTAAAAAGACAAGTTTGCTTGTGTGCATGTGTTTACAAGCTTTGGAGCAATTGTATGGAAGAACTCAGCTTATTAAGATTTATTGTTATTTGCTTATTACTATAACATTTTAGTGGACCCTTTATTTGAGTTGGTAATTGGATAAATATATTTTTATTTGGATATATCAACATATGTAGTGGTTATATATAGTGATATAATGAAATGATTGGTATATTTAGTATTTATTTTCACAATTTATATTAATTCATTACGTATTTTTTATTAAATAAAAAATACGTAATTAATATAATAATTCTGATTTATGAAATATCATGTGTATAAATTAGAGTCTTTACAACAACCCCATTTGTAGCTCATCCAATCTAGCCATCCATATGATTGGATGGTGTAGCCTAGATGCTAGTTGTAGAAAGCAAAATCCTACATGGTGAGGAAGCCTTTTCCCTATCATTGAAAATAGAGCGACCTATTTATTCACACACATAATTGCAAAAATTTGCCGGTTCCACTCGGAATCGGCCGATTTAAATCGGCTTGGAAAACATCCGATCCAAAAAAAGAGTTGAATTGGTTAGTTTAAAAAATGGTCATTGAATCGGCCAATTCATACCGATTTAACCGCTTTATAGCCTGTTTCAAATCCTCATAAATCGGCAATAATCGTTTTTTATTGGTAAATGACAAAAATAGCCTATGTATGTTAATGAATAAATTTATTACGCATGCGTAAAAGTGAAATCAAAATTTTAAAAACCTAAAATCCTGTTTACCTCACCCCTCCCTTTGCTGCCGTTTGCCAAGACCTCCCTCCGCCACCATTCGCCTCGCCCATCCCCTTCGCCGCCGCACCCAGATCTATTGTCAGTATTTTTCCCCTCTTCCTTGTTCATTTGTTGGTTTTTTTGTTTGGCTTTCTTGCCGCATCTTGATGATATTGCATTGGTGATCTATTGGATTTGTCTAATTCTTTTATCTCACTAACTTTTCTTGGCAATCAATTGTGCATTGTATCATCGTGTGAATGAGTGTACCATCTCAAGTTGTCCTATCTTACCGTTTTTTTTTTTGAACTTTGCTTGTGTGGTAAATTGAAGTATCGAGTTAGTTGTAGGAAATGTTGATGCTATTGTTTGCGAGTTTGTGTATATAAATTGGTTTTTTATCGTATTCTTTTATTGTGATTGTGGTGAAATTGAAGCTTTAGGTTAGTTATATATAATGTTGACATAGTTGTACACAAGTATTTTTGTTGAAATTGGTTTCATTGCGCTTGCTAGTGCTACAATTTTTACTTTAAGTTTGGTGGATTCAGGAGCTGCATTGGTAGCGGATAATATTGATTTTGTTCTTTACAAAGTGCATATAGAATTTGATTTCCCTATGCTTACTTGATAGTGCTGCATTCTTTATTTTTTATTTCCATTGGTGAATTGAAGATTTGAGTTAGTTGCATACACTTTTGTTGTTCTTTAATAAATTGATTTCCTTGTTCTTACTTGCCAATGCCAAGTTCTTTTTGGTGAATTGAAGCTTTGAGTTAGTTTTAGACAATGTTGAATGTTCCACCCAAGATTGGCTTTACATGTTCCATCTACATTCAACATAGAACAACCATGTGCTATGTATGAGATTTTTTTATAGAATGTAGCATGATCATTTGATTGAGAAATCTAGTGTGCGTTCTATGAACTTTCATCATCATTTGTTGCTCATTTTGTAGCTACTTGGAACAAATTCCAACGAGTGAAAGATAGTTTTGAAAGTATTTAATAACTAATAGTTTTAGTTGTCATATGGAAGATAAATATTGGTTAGGAATATGTCATACCAGTTGTCACGTCCAAGAAGCAAGTAACGAATAGCTTTTGCAAAAAAACATAAGTAGAAGCGTATATCGCTTCAAGCAATATATTCCTAAAATCAAAAGAAATATTGTTACTTATAAGAAAGTTTCTAAAATAGATTTACCAAAAATGAAAGATTATTTCAAAAGTGTGAAAAAAGTCAAAAAAAAGAGAAAAAATTAATGAAGAAATAAGGTCATATAATTTGTGATAATAAATAGTTATTATCTTGTGTTTATATTAGACTATAAACTTGTATATTTGAGTTAAGAAAAAAGCCTAAATTTTTATTTTATGTATTTATGTTATTAATTATCAAATCATTATATATGACTAATTTAAATTAATTCAACTGAATTGATTCATAACTGATTTTTTATAAATTGGTCTAATTCAGCGCCTCTCTTATAAACCGATTTAAAGGCCGATTCTAATTTTTGCAACTATGTTCACATATTAAGCGCACCGCACCTAGCATGCTTAAAAACTACATTTAATTTCATTGTGACTATGAGCCCATCTAACATTTACTATTAAGATAATTACATTTTCATCGTGAACCATGTACAATAGTTGAAGAAAAAAGTAAGAGACCGCATACTCATAAAGAATAATAAAATATAAATTGGACCCCTAAACCAAGTGGTTAGCAAGAACATATATTTATCAAATTAGAGGTATTTAAAATTTTATTTTGGGCCTGAAGGCCGACCTAAAATGCATACTTTAAAATTAATATTTTAAAAATTACACCTATATATGACTATATAAACAAGACTTTTAACCATATGTTGCTGTCATATTTATTTTATAATATTATTATTTATTTCCTATTTACAAAAGTATCCCTTTTCAACTATAAATTTTGACTTAGGGTCTGTTATGTGTCCTATACCTATTACAATATTATTCTTTATTTCTTGCTTATAAAATCAAATTAAATTACAATTCCACCCTTTTATTATTTCACTTAAAAATAAAAAATGTAAATCATCTAAAACAGAACTCTATAATAAATCAATTTATAAGTAGATTTATGAAATTAATGAATTGATGAATACAACTCATTAAAAAATAATAATATATTAAGACTTAAAAATAAACGTAATATATACAAGACCATAATAAAAAATTATTTATTATAGTACAAATCAAGTATTACAAATTATTATTATAAAAAAAACTTACTAAAGCATATTATATTCTAAGCCACAAGCTAATGTTTAAATACAGGAAAAATAAATAGCTAAAAATTATATAATGCCGCATTGAGCAAGTGACAAATTAAAAAATAAAAATTAAGTAGGAACACAATTTAAACAAGACATTATTTACATTTAAAGAAATTAAATCGAGTAGGCACAAATATTTCTATTTTTGGACCGGCCACCTAAAATACTTAATAATATATTATGTTCTATCCATGCCCATAAACAATTATTTAAAATAAATATTTTATAGTCAACCCTTGAACATAATTAAAAATAAACTTAATTTAAATACTCAATTAATTTTGCTTCTTCCACCCAATACCAAAAAAATATTGGGCACATAAATCGTATAAAATATACAGACTATAAATAATAAAATTTTAAGATGGCCTAATGACTTTTTTGATGCCAACCCTCCCTTATCAAAATTTGAAACCAACAATGCAAAAACATTGACAAAAATATACTCATTAATGAATGGATAATTTTGAATGAGTAGAATAATACTTTTTTAAAATTTCTTTTTTAATGTAAATGAGATTATATTTTTAGCTGATTGAAAAGTCAGCATGCATAAATCCTCACTAAAGGAAGGTTCTGAATGGTTTCATCTAATGCCAAGTTGGAAGCGAAAGAAATCAATCATAAATATAATAAGCCGCAACAAATTTAGTCATTCTCACATTGCAGACGAGCAGTTGTCACCTTATCCAAAGATGGAATTTATGAAATCAATCACAAATATCTTCAGCAGAGGAAGTTTTAACAATTTTTTTGGCGCCATTAGTCATCATTGGTGTTTCTTTGAAGGAGATAGCGACAACCATTCATTCAAATCACAAGTATATTTACAAAAATACATCCGCCTTCACCTTGAAGAAATTCCAAGTAGATGATGTAAATGATAGCGTGAAGCAGAAAAAAAAACACCTGCTAAACATGTTCATGCCAGATCTTCAGCTTGCAGGATTTGAAATCTGTAAATGACCTGAAGAAAATTTCCACTTTGAACGCCACGCTTGACAAATCTCGACCATGGGAAAATTTGAAAGCTAGATCGAACAGAAAAACAATTATCACAATTATATTAATTCTAAAGTGGCTGTCGCAGAATCACATTGATGGCAATCCGTTGAGCATGGCTCAGACTCTGGAAATGTAAAAAAACAAACTGAGCTAAGTTCATAAGTTTTAACAGAGCGAATTAAGTCCGACAAAGCAAACAAAGTCTAGTGATAGGCAACGGGAGAACAAAGTTTACCAGTTTATTTCCACTACCTCACAAAGATGATCAAATAATTGCCTATCACTGTTGCAAAATTTGGTAATGAAATCACCAATATAGCCCACCAAATTAACCTGAAACCAACTATTTGACATTATAGCCAACTTCAAGCATTCTAGTACATCAAATAAAAAGGCATCGCATGACATAAACCTGATTGATAGGATCATTTCCTTCCGTGAAGTCACTTCCATCATCATCACCATCATCATCATCATCATCATCATCATCATCATCAACATCATCATCATCATCATCATCATCATCACCCTGCAAATGTGATGAGAAAGCCCATGAGAGGAGTTACATGCATTCATAAAGTAAAATAACTTTTGACTCATTCAAGAAGTTGACCATTGAATTCAATGTTCAACCGTAGTTCTTGCCTTTATTTAACTAGATAAATACAAAGAATTTCTATTGTGAACACCATTTTGTGCACTGATATATTCCCAGTCCTACCATTTACCAATACAGAAAATGGGTACACAATGTTCATATCAAATATAAACCACTACTTCTCAACATGAATAGGGATAAAATTAAAATTGTGATTGGACATGTAATAGTTAATACTGTAAAGGGGGAGGAAGGCGGTCGCAGCAGGCAGGAATGGGGAGGTTAACCAGAAAGGGAGAGGGAAGGGGGTAGCAACTAGGGTTGGGGGTGCGGGGTTGGTACGGGGAAATGAGCACAAAGAAGATGAACAAGGAGTACCACAAAGCAAAGATAGCACAAAGCAAAGGAAAATATTCTTGTATATAATAATGATAGATGTAGCAAATAACCTACAATGCTTGCATTTACGGAAAAAAACATAAGAAAATTCTATTTGAACTAGAAAAATAACTAAAACTCTAACTTGTATAAGAAAGAACTAAATATGACTCAAATAAGAATCCAAATAAGCATTGACTAAACTATTATAAGACTCAGGTGCGAATGCAATTAAAAACTCCTAAACTAGACACTTCTACCGTAAATAAGAAATATAATTACTAAGAATTATCCGTCATCAATCCCATCAGCTGAAAAAAACTCGATCTCGAGATACTCTTGAGGGTAACCTTCATAATATTCTGAAGTAAAATCACCACATTAAGGATCATCCGGAGCATCATCTTTTTCATTGTCAACTCAAACTTCACCTTGAGAGAGTAATTGAGGCTTTGTAGGGCAATCATGTAATAGATGACCTGACTTACGACATTTGAAGCACAACTTATTTGTATTAGGCCCTATAGAACTAGATGGACCCCGGGAAGGAGGTGATTGTTGTTGCTTTCCTCCATGTGGTGCTAGTGTCGGAGATAAGCTTTGAACTTTTGCGGTGTAACCATATCATATGTGTGGATAAATATGAATGCCGAAATGTTAGTGTCAGTGATAAGCTTTAACCTGTTTTCAACTTTTTTCATTCTTTCTTTCTTTCTTCTCTTTTCTTTTTTCGTTTTACTTTTTGCTATTGAGTCAGTCTAATCTAAACTAAAAGGTAGAGGGGGGAAAAGGCAAGGAGCTTCTTACCCGAACAATACAGCAAAAGAATTTGAAAGACTCTGGGCGACGAAGGTAGGAGTGCAAGCAAGATCAGAGCCGAAAACAAACTTGGCCATGGGGAAAATGCTGGGGGAGAAGGAGAGAGAACGGGTTGGGTGGGGGTGTTGGGACCGAGAGATGGTGATGGCCTAAGGAGCGACGACCAAAAAGTGAGGGTGGAATGGTCAACAGCAAGGAAGCGTCGATGGTGACGGGCAAGCTAACAATGGTAACCTGAGTATGAAGAAGGTGATGGGCAGGTTGGGTGACGCGAAGAAGAGATGGGTAGACTACGCAACGACGGCAAATGAGGGCAACGCGAAGGCAAAAGCACCACTTTGTCAGGCGTGGCAAACAACGTAGTGGTGGGTCAAAGAGGGTGACGAGGGCAAAGTTGGGGCGCAGTCTGGTGGCAAAGCGGCCGTCATTGTAAACAGGGGAGTCGGAGAAGATGCTGGTGGCACTGGTTATATCTACCTTCCTGATGAAGTTGCCGGCGAAATGGACAACAAAGGAGTCGCCTTTGGGACCGACCATCACGTCATTGGCCACGATGTGCTCGAACATGTCAGGCACCTCAATGAGGAAGAACCGACGATGGGAGTGGAGGTTGTAAAGATGGCCGCGTCAAGGCTTTTGGGGCGAGCAGCGACAGATGATAAAAAGCAACAGTGGGTATGGATGGCTGGCAATGCTGATATTCCAATTGGTGGTGGCAACACCTGGCCGTTTTTGTGGTTTTATTGTCAATGTGCGGACAGAAAGGTGGAAGACAAGGAAGGTGGTGATGGGGTTGTGGCAAGGATCAAAAAAACAAAGCACCAACAATGAAATTGGCTCTAAATACCAATCGATACAAACTGATGCAAGATAACTAAAGAAAAGGGATCATAGAGATTTCTCTTCTCTATAGTCTTACTCAAACCATAAACAAGATGAGCAAGGAGTACCACAATATAAAGATAGCACAAAACAAAAGAATATATTCTTGTATACAATAACGATGGATGTGGCCAAAAATAGCCTATAATGCTTGTATTTATAGAAAAATACATAAGAAAATCAGACTTGATCTAGAAAAATAACTAAGACCCACCTTGTATAAGAAACAATTGAATATGACTCAAATAGGAATCAAATAAGCATTGACTAACTTATTATAAGACTCCGATGTGGATGCAATTAGAAATTCTGAAATTAGACACTTCTAATACGACTAAGAAATATAACTACTACGAATTATCTATCATCAGGTGGCCTTGGCATTCTATTGGATACTTTATGATCCAATCTAGGTGTGATGGGTACCAAATCTACAATTTCACGCGTACCAAAATGCACCCAATCAAAACCTTGTTGCTTCAACAACGGACCTCTCGATTTATCTATAATGTGCAGCACATTATTAGGCGGGCAAAAATTGTTCACAAAGTTGTCCAGACATGCATCAATAAACTTACCACTTGAAGCAGCCGTCCATCACACTTGATCCGCAGAGCCACATACCCATCCCAAACAGTGAATGAAAAAGAGCTTCATTCTGGATTAAGTTAATACACGACACCAATTCTGACAATGCCCTCAAGCTCGTCACACAAAGAGCGTCTTGATCAGGAATAGTATTATCATTGAAAGATATAATCGAAATGAGACAGCCATAATCCTCATTGTCACCCAAGGTGACCGAATTGAGGGCTAGCCACACAGTGCCAATTCCAAGTAAGTGAAGCTGTCGCCGGTCATCTCATCGCGGAGCTAGACCTCCTCCCTAACCACATCATCCATCCCCCTAGATCATCAAAGTCTGGAAACTGGGCGGAGGGGCTGGCAAAAACGTCTGGCAGCCAGCTGAGCAACTCACCTGCCACTGGATAGGGATCTTGGGGAAATTAAAAGGCTGCAATGGCGTCAGCGATGATAGTGGAAGTGTCGGCAAAGGGGCGGGTGGGAGCAAGGGATGAAGGGGAAGGCCCAGGGTTTTTATACTGTTTTTTTGTCGTTTGAAGTTTTTTGCAAGTATTCCTGCAAAAGAGATTTTATGTACTGCTTTTCTATCAAATGTTTTAGGGTGTCCATTTCTTGAAAGGTTCTTACTTGTGACCTTGATGATGGTTTTAATGGTCTAAGCTGTAATCCAGCTTAAGGGGGAGATATATATGTACTTTGAGAATGTTTAAAATGGGTTTTACTTGTGTGCCTTCAAAAATTTTGTGTTCCAAGAGTATTTATGTGTCCTACGGACTTCTATTACCTCACTTGTTTCCTTTACTTCTCAAAGGACTCCTTTGTGTCAACAAATTTCTTGTGCTCCCATGTGCAATTTTGACCAAGCTTATATTAGTTTAAGGCTGATGGGTTTCTGTTGCCGGTGGAGTGATTAATAAGCATTGCTTCTGTTTGTAGACCATCACATCTGCCACTAATATGATCTATCTATAGTGAATTTGGAGCTATTTGGTTGGAAGATTAGGCCATTGAAACTCTGGTTGGAATATCTTCATTAGAGATAAAGTCAAAGAGAATGTCATTTTCCTGAAGCATCTTAATTTAGAGATGCACGTTGTAGATATTATGACAAAAGATTTGCTTATCGCATGACGTCAAGATCTACAGTTCAAGCTATGTTTGGTTAATTCCCCTTCATAACTTGATGGGGAGTGTTGAAATATATTGTTGTTTATATCATGCTTGTTTATTTATGTTATGCATATCTAGTCCGATTCTACAAGTATTGTTGAGAGTTAGATATGGGATAAGATGACTTCTCTATTACTATAATCTTGTATATGGTTGTGACCACATCTGTGCTTATAAGAAGAAAGAAGTGACAATGAACTCATACAACGAGTCACCGTTTAGCCTATTCCTCTTATTCTATGATCTATCTATCTATGATCAATCATATTTTCAACGAGTCACCTTTTACTCCTTCTATCCTCATTTCTCCGGCTTTCCATCTTTCATATAGCATTTCCCTAGATTTGTCACTTTCTCCATTTGTTTCCCATCAGGTTCTAATTTAGAGTCCCATAATAAAAAAAGGTAATACATGTTAATTTGCATTCGAATGCCAAATGCTATGGTTTGAGCTTCTTCAATCACAATCAACGGCTATAGACAACGAGAAATTAAAGATGAACCATCAAGAGATACAAATATCACACTCACCTGGTCATCATGAGCATCATCCATTCCACTTTCTTGCATCTCAATCAACATATCCGCAAGCAAGGCAAGAATCTGTAATGGAAAAACCAAACACAAAAACAATAGCCACAAAATTAGAACCAATAAGACAAGTAAGATCACTAAGTTGGATGGTGGATAATATTATGTAAAAAAACCTCAAACACAGTACAAATTTTTAGAAGAGTTCCTTATTAAGGGGTGTTGCCTATTAGTTGATTTAGGCCCAAAGAGATTAGTGAGAAGCCCATAAAGTTTTCGCTGTGAATAATCGAGCAGACAATATTGAGAAACTTCCTCATCTTAAACAAGCTTATTCAAGGAAACATAGATTGGAAGCCTTTGGCTTAATTAGGAATTTTATTACTATGTTTTTTTATTATTCTAGGATTTGATTTATTAAGCAACATCTTATTTTGAATTTATGGTCACACTTGGAAAAGAATTTCTATTATTAAGAAGGTTTGTATCTCTATAAATACAAACCAATGCATTGCATCTCTTATTCATAGCTCCACAAACCTCATTGTCTAAGCTTGATGTCGATGAGGAGCCGGTCGCCCCCTGCCACCAGCCCTTTTGTTGTCGTCCGTCAAGGACAGCCAGCCTTTCCTACAGTGACATCCTTGCTGATCGTCAAGAAAAGGTGACAACTTTTAGCACTGCCCATCGCCTTTGATCAGTATTGCCAGAGTTGTACAACAGAACCCAAAAGGGAATCACCTTTGACATCAGTACCGGATGCCCACTCCACCACCCTTCGCCTAGGACTTAACCAATCTGGCGTCCATCTTCGCTTGGGGGTTTGTAGACATCCATCCTTTGAAGCATGCAACTGCCAATCGGTAGTCCTGCTACTGTCAACAATTCGCGGCCGCTGTTTTCTGAAGTGCCACATCCAGATTTACTGTTTATTGGAGATTAATTGTCTAATAACCTTTATTATCTGACTTGAAACACAATTTGTAAACCAGTAATTGATCTTGTTCTGGTTGCAACCCTTCCCAACCTTCCTCATTATGGGGTGAACCCTATGGAACATAATTGAAAAGGCAGCTGATGGTCCACTCCAAAGGAGCTCGTGGAGTATGTGAGTCAATAATCTAGCCATCAAGAAGATTACTGTAAAATATAGGTTTCCTATCCCCCATCTTGATAATATGCTTGACATGATGACTAATGTCACTATTTTCTCCAAAATTGATCTTAGAAGTGGTTATCATCAAAGGAGAATCTGATTAAGGGATGCAGGGATGCGTGGAAAACCACATTCAAGATCAATCATGGCACTGCTAGGGTTCTATTTCAATATAAGTCGAAACCCTAACAAAAATTGGGATAGATTAAGCGCAACAGTCTCAATCTAGTTAGATTGGGGATAAGCAATTCTCAATTTGGGTGAATTAGAGATCACCAGTCTCGTAAAGAGATTGAGCTCACCATTCTCAATCTTGGTGGATTTGATGTTGGGATTACCAATCGCAATCATTTTTTGAAGGGTTGATTCCTCTTGACAAAATAAGACTTAAACAACTTGGATTTTCTTTCTTGATTCTTTGTTTTCAAAAGAGGGAGTACAAGCCCTATTTATACACTCACAAGTAGGTTTATACCATAAACCCACATTAAAGTTACATTAACTAAGTGACCCATGCCTATTGATAAGTCATAAGCCCACTTTGGAGTTAAATTGCTAGATTCTTTAAGGACCCGACTAATACATAAGACGCTAACGGTCTTACATTATTATACTATCTAACACACTTAACCCATGCCCTAATGGGCCTAATTGTTTCACCTAACATTCCATCCCCTTAAAGCAACCTTGCCCTTAATGTCATAACTTCACAAGTAGATGGGTAGCACACCTCTGTGGTGGTGGCCATGGTTGGATTCGTTGTTGAATAAGAAAGGTAGTGACATAAAATGCAGACTTCATTATGCAAGGGAAAGGCAACAACTTTTTTATTTGGATGATGTGCACACCACCACTCCAACAGGCACAACCAAGGCTATCCTAAGAAGTGATGCCCTAATAATATTGGGGGCTTGCTGGGTAACACCCCAAGCCTGGGAGGGTATGCAAGGCACCATGCAAGTTTAGGACAGCCTGTTGGTTGTTGGCATTGGGAAGGGTGGCCTGTTGGATAGCACCTCCACTTGGAGCAACTAGTTGGATGCCAACCTTCCTCGGATGGCTAATATGTTGTGTTAGAATGTTAGGAGTATATGATACAAATTGTATGTTACATTCTGATGTGTACCGGTCATGTTGACTAGTTCTTAGGAGTTCAAGTATTTAATTTTCAGTTCATTTCCTGTGTAGAGTTGATCCCTAAATTAGGAAATCGTTGTACCAGATTTACTTCTATAAAATGACCAAGGCAGGGACGGTGAAGTGTGAAAAACTTCATCCTCTTTTTCTAGCCTATCTATGTTTACATACCTGTTTAAGTTTTCAACATGGTATGCAAGCTTGGTTCTGGAACCTGTGAATCCTTGTAATAATTTAATTATCATTAGTATATCTGCTTTGTATTATCTTGGTTCCTATACTTCTACTTTCTCCTGTCTTCCTTAGAGCTATTTCTCAATTTGGCAAAAGGAAAGACAGTTGTGTCTGCTACAGAAACCAATAAATTGCCTGTAGCTGATCTCCTGAATGGATCTTCCGTCACAACTACAAAACTGTGTGGAAAGAATTTCCTTCAGTGGTCCGCAGCTGTCAAAACTTTTCTTACTTATCAAGAAAAGCTTAAGTACATTGAGGAGGCGCCTGAAGCACCCAGTTCAGAGTGAAGATATTCAAGTCAGGTCTTGGCTGTGGAATAATATGGAACCACACATCAGTTATGATGTGATGTTGCCTATGGCACAACAGTATGGTCCTCTGTAAGGGAATCATTTGCATCGCACACCAACATTCAGAGGATTTATATTCTGCGTGAGGTCTTCCTCACTAAACAAGGTACAAAAACTCTTTGTGAATATTATAGTTTTGTCAAGGCTTGATGGGAGAACTTACAGTATATCAGCCATATCCAACTGATATAGAAATTTGGAAAAGATAAAGAGAGGAGTTAAAAGTGATATGCTTCTTATTTGGTCTAACCTCACATTATGCTGCAGTAAAAGGTCAGATCTTGACAGGTACAGATTTACCAAACCTTAATAGTGTGTTCTCTAGGCTATCACGTATTCCTATCCAAGCAGAGGAAGCAGTAGAAGTTGTGGAGAACTCAGCTTTGGTGTCAAATTTACGACCTCCTCCAAACTCAGGTAGAGGGAGAGGTCGTGGTTGTTGATTTGGCACAGGTCATAGAGGCAACAGAATCACCAATCGAAGGGAAGAAAGATTTTGTGACTAGTGCAACATGGTTGGTCACACCGAAGATAAATGTTGATCAAAACATGGTAAGCCAGATTGGATCAAGCGGTCATACAATGTTTCATCTGATTCTAACCATCAGAATGTTCTGCACCTACCCCACTGCTCCAGCTACAACTTCTGCTGCAGCCACTGTCACTCTAAGCCTGAAGAATTTGAGCATCTACTCAAGATATAGCCCATGGTAAATCAACAATACCTACGGCTTCTCTTGCAAATGCAGGTATTTCTGTTAGTGAATCTGTCCCAAATAACTCATGGCTGATTGATTCAACAACCACAGACCATATGACTGGTAATTACCATTCATTCTCCAGCTTTTCCATCTCTCCCAAACCAATTAATGTAAGTCTTGCCAATGGAAGCTATGCTTCAGCATATGGGAAAGGTTGTGTAGCTCTTACACCTGAACTCACATTAGAAAACGTTCTACTTGTCCCTTCATTTCCTACAAGCCTCTATCATAGTATAAACTATGTATTCATACAAATTGTAGGGTGGTGTTTAATCCTATGTACTGTGTTTTTTCAGGATGCAGTGTCAAACAAGGAGATTGGTCGTGGCTACAGTAGAGGGAAAATCTATTATCTTTCAATTAAAGAGCATGTTGTTAACAATGTCTTAGGAGGGCCTTCTATGTCATCTGCTATGCAGTGGCATAATCGTTTAGGTCACCTTAGTTAGAATAAGTTGAAACAGTTGGTTTCAACTTTGAATAATGTATCTCATCTCATCTGTGAGACGTGTTAGCTATCCAAGCATCGTAGGGAGTCCAATCCATCACATTCCTACTCTAAGTCCTCTCAACCTTTCAACCTAGTTCACTCTGATGTATGGGGACCTCTTAATTTTCCCAATCTTCGAAAATTCAAGTACTATGTAATTTTTATAGATGACTATAGTAGGATGACTTGGTTGTATCTTTTGAGAGAAAGGAATGAAGTATTTCAATGCTTTCAGACCTTTGCAAACGAAGTAAAGAACCAGTATTCTGCTGCTATTAAAGTATTTAGGTCTGATAATACTCTTGAGTACATGTCATCTAATTTCCAAGATTATTTTCACAAATGTTGAATCATTCATGAGACATCTTATGCAAATACTCCAAGTCAAAATGGAGTTGCTGAAAGAAAACATTGACATTCACTTGAGGTACCTCAGATGTCGCTTGAGCAAAATGTCAGTTCCTAAGCACTATTGGCAAGAGGCATTATTAACATCTTGTTATCTAATAAATAGAATGGCATCTTCAGTGTTAAACAACAAAATACCCTTCTCAGTGTTACGTCCAAACAAATCCATTTATTCTGTGAAACCAAAAGTGTTTGGATGAATCTATTTTGTTCACATTTTCCAGGGTAGAAATGATAATCTCTCCCCAAAATCAGAGAAGTGCATTTTCCTTGGATACTCTAGGACTCAGAAGAGGTACATTTGTTATTCTCCATCACTAAAGAGAGGATTTGTCACAGCTAATGTGACTTCCTTTGAGAATAACCTTTACTTTCCCAGTCAGTCTCAAAAAGTTAGTAAAGTCCAACTTCCAACAGCACCCCCTCCTGTCACATTTCCAAACAATCAAGTTACGAATAAAAGTAAATTTTTGAACCACCCATTGTATATGTTAGGTGGCCAAAATTAAATGTCCTGAAGTCTATAAAATACGTTGTTCCACCAATTGTCTACAACAGGAAAGATATCAAGAATTCATCAACTGCTGCTACTGCTCCTCCTCAAGATGCTGCAACAGGTACAATTTCTCAAAATTCAAATTTTGCTCTAAACTTAACTACCACCACTGTTCCTAATACTCTTCAAGAAGCCATGTCCCATCCTGGTTATCAAGCCATGAGAAAAGAAATATCAGCTCTCCACCCTAATGGGACTTGGAAACTAACAGAATTATCTGCAAGAAAGAGGGCAGTGGACTCCAAATGGTTAAATACCATAAAGTTTAATGTAGATGGCTCCATTGGAAGACTCAAGGCCAGGCTGGTAGCAAAAGGCTACACACAAATAGCAGGAGTAGATTATCAGGAGACTTTTTCACCCACTGCAAAACTGAATTCAGTAAGAATACTAATATCTCTCGCAGCTACGATGGACTGGGAACTTCACCAATTGGAGTGAGAAATACTTTTCTCCAAGGAAATCTCGAAGATGAAGTTCATATGGTGCAACCACCAGGCTTTGGTGCTGAGGGGGAGTCAAGGAAGGTTTGATAGGAGATCCACAAGCAGATTTTGCATTAGTTTGGGTGGAAATATAGTTATTTGGAAAAGTAAAAAGCAAAATGTTGTTGCTACTGAAATGGTTCAGATGAAGATGCTGTTGGAAGAGTTGGGTTTGCAGTGAAGGAATCCATGATGTTGTGGATGATAATCAGACAGCTATACATAGAGCTAACAATCCAGTTTTCCACAAGAGGACAAAGCATGTAGAAGTTGATTGTCAATACATAAGAGATCAGGTGACGAAGAATGTCATCAACTTGAAGTATATCAGTACCAAAATTCTGATAGCAGACATCTTCACCAAGGCTCCATCCAAAGCAATACATGACAAGATGGAATCCAAGCTATGTGTGGTTACCTCCCATTCATAGCTTGAGGGTGAGTGTTCGAATGTTAGGATTGTATGCTGAAATTATATGTTACATTATGATGTGTACTGGTCATGTTGACCAGTTATTAGGAGTTCCAAGTATTTAAATTTCAGTTCTTATCTTGTATAGAATTGATCCCTAGAGTTCAGGAAACAGCTGTACAAGATTTTCTTCTACAAAATAACCAAGGCAGGGATGGTGAAGTGTGAAAACTTCACCCTCTTTTTCCAGCCTATCTATGTTTACACACCTGTTCAAGGTTTCAACACATTGCTTGGGCTCAAAAAGGTTCTCCTTAAGGGAGGGAGCAAACCCCAACCTACCTAGGTTTGGATGTCCGTTGCTGTCAATAGCTTGGCTGTAGCAATGGGGCTGACAACAATGGTGGTAGAAGTCACAACACCATTGACAGCCACAACATTGATCTCAAGAACCACATCTACAAATTTGACAAGCAAATCTGGGTATACAAGATTCATTGTCGTCAGCGTCAATGGGAGCATCAACATCGGTGTGTCATATCAGTGTCGTAGATAGGTGGTTGATGTTCCTCCACCACTTCCCGTTCTCTGGCCGCCAGGTCATCCTCGTCGTTATAAAAAACTGGAGATTATTCATTCATAACGGCTTTTCCAGTGTTCAGATTCACCAACCTAACGATCCACTGCACCAAATTGGACAATTGTTCCCGTCATACTGACGCCATGCACTCCGGTTCTCGCTCGAATCCTAACACCGGTGTAAAACCCGTGATTTGAGTTAGGGTTTTATAGTCTGAACCGATCGGTTTGACCGTTATTTTTAGTCAATTTCACAACACGCATACCGAGTCAAGGCCAGTCTTGTGTTATAAACCATGAGAGTCATGTGTGCCCACTTATATAATGATTACGTCACTAAGACAGTAGCAGAATGAATTATCAGAATATACAAAAGCATGCTAGATTTTTCTCTATTTATTTTAATTAAATCGTAAAATTACTTTTAGGCCAAATAACGCATTGGGACGCGTTACGAGCAGTTTGGGTGGGTTATTAGTTATACAGCACGTCATTGTAATATTGCGTGTATTATGTTTCAATGAGATTTTTCTCTGTTTTTCCTGATTTTTTAGAATTATTACGAGTTAAATATTATTTTTTTAGAGTTAGAGTCGAGTTAAGTTTTAATTATGAGACGACCATTCGTTTTTCTCACTGATCATTTGTTTTTCTCACCCATCATTCGTTTTTCTCCCTAGCCACTCGTTTTTCTCACCGACCACTAGTTTATCTCACCGACCACTCGTTTTCTTCCCTCTCTAACATCTATTTATTCCACACCTCCGACATTGTCACCGTCCAGCCGCCACCATCCTCCTCACCCAACTTCCTTCTTCTTTTCTTCCTTCCCTTCCCCACGATCCCCACTCAAGCCGGTCACAACCTTGTCACTGTTGCATGATGATTAGGTATAGAATTTTATTCAATTTTATTTGGTAATGAATTGTTTTATGATTTTATTGTGATACAAATGGTGTGATTGTAAATGGGTGTTGGTTTAAATTTAAATGCATGTTAACAAATGATAATAGTGAATTAGAGTTTGAATTTAAATGCATGTAAATAGATGTCTTCTATATATTGATGAGTGTAGCATTCATGCATTATACTGGGGGTTAGTATTTAGTCTTGATGCGTAGGTGCAGAAGCCGCCTAAGCGCGTGGACACGATTTGAGCTTCTACCAAGTCCGTTAGGACTCATCTTCTGTTTTACGCTCTATTCTATTGTGTATTGTTTTATTACTTGTAGGACAAGTTAAATGACATTTTATCGGATCCCACTTAATCCTGGTCATTTAATCAACTAGTTTTCCAGATTAGCAACCCTCGAGGATGAGATCCCTTCCCATGCCTATATATAGTGTTATCGAGTTTTCAATGAGACAAGAGATGGGAAAACCGACTTGTACGTACCATGAGCGGGTGCATATGCCAATCACAAGCGAGCGTCAGGATTAGTGAGCGGGCTATTCCAATCCCAAGGGATCCTGACAACTCCTATTTTGAGTTCCTCACACCTAGAGAAACATGAAGGTTTACGAGTACTGTTTAGTACAATGCATGTTCAGACTTATGGTTCAAAGGGTACTAAAGGCGACTGTTTAAGAGTACTCGGTCTTCATGTTGAAGGCCAAGAGAATTATGAAGGTAAGGAAAGGGCTTAGGATACACTAGTAATCCCGAATGACCAGAAAATGAAATGAGAAAATGCCAAGAGAGACATCAGCAGTAATAGAACAGCCAATTCAAGATGCTACCAAGTTTGCAGGCCAGTGGCTCCTCAGCAGGTGCCCTTCAAAGAGTTCACGAGAAGTATATGAATGTTTTCTTTCATGAGAGTTTGCTCTCATAGCTAGTTTGATATTAGTTATATTTTTTGACCAGTAACACTCGTTATTGACATGTCTTTATAATATATGTAGGTGATGATCATGAGTAGGATAAGCCAGCCTGAACGGAGGAGGAGTAATGTCTCTTGCACGCATGCACATGCACCGACCGAATGTTTGTTTTGACTGTTTTAATTGTGTTGTTATGTTATTATGAACAATGAAATGCTTATGATGAAGATTGTGGTACATAGAAATGGATAATGATATGATGATTTAAAATAGATATTAGTGTGCAAGTCGAATGATAAATATGAAATGTGAATAGAATCCACAGGTGGGTCGAGACCCAAGATTCAGAGTAATTGACACAATAAATTAGAATTCCATATGAATAAAAATATCTAATACATACATACATATATTTGTAATGTTGAATTGGCATGGCTGCCCTTAAATGCACTTTTAGGGAAAACCCAGTCCGTGTTATTTTACAAATTTTTATCGATTTTTATCATAATTATTTGGTATGTGAATTGGTTGACATGTCACCCATGTAGTAATATGTTAGATTTATTTTTATGCATTCATCTACGCATAGCGATAAACATCTTCCATCTCGAGACGTCGAGAGTAAATCTGCATGGTTGGGTTCGAGTTAGCTTACCTAACCGGGATCGGTAACATCCCGGTTTGGTTCCCAAGCGTAAACCGAATTTGGGGTGTCACAGTTGGATCGTCCAGCATCTGAACAGGCACCCAAGATTTGCCCTTTCCATCGTCATTTTCGAAAAATTTGTCCATCTCTGGTTGCCTTCCCTTTTCCCCCTTCCCCCTTTCTTAGGAGGTGTTTTGTCTCGGACACCTCCCCAAGCCAGGATCTCATCGAGAACTCCGCAAGAACTTGCAGGAATGCTAACCATGATGGCACCCATCACAAGTTGTTTGAAAAAGGGTGAGTTTGGTGAATGGCAATTTCTAAAGCTTTTTTGATATTAAGCGCCATGTGACTAAAGCCCCTAGCATGCCTGATTTTATTGCATTTGAATTAGAATGTGGCACTTCAGGGTTAGGAATAGGTGGAGTGCTTAGTCAAGAACGCTACCCAATTTGCTTATTGAATGAGGCTAAGCAAAATTTGAATTGAAGTGTGCAAGCGCACCAATTGGCAATCCCTCCACTGTTGTTTTCTTTAAGTGCCACATTGAGATTCACTGTTTATTGTGGATTAATTACCTAATAATCTCTATTATTTGACTTGAACCATACTCGGTAAATTAGCAAGTTCATTGGGTTAAGTATATTTTGTTTGTCCTGCATCGAGTCAATGCAATTTCACAATGAAGCAATGAATATTATTTAGGTTTTAATTGCTTTGTAGTTTTTTTGTATTTTTCCCTACATTTTTTATTTCTATTCTTTTCGTAAGGTAAAGGTTTCATTTAAATATCCCCCACTATCTTTGAAGAGTATGTATTCAGACATTTTTTCCATTAAATACCACATTTTCCCCATCCATTATCACAACTATCATTGTACAGCTAAAACCTAGTAGGCTACAAAATAATCAGGACAACCACCCTAATCAGGATTTAATCAGCTGGCACACGTGATATATAATATAAAAATAACAATCATTAAGTCCAAGCTTTCTGCTTCTACTTTAATTTTGAAAACCTATCCATTAGAAATTTCCAACCCTGTTCCAATGCTAAGACATTAACACTCACAAAAATTATTAAGAGCAAGAAAATCTGACAACACACTTTGGAAGAATCATGGTATGGGAGAAAGGAATTGTTGAATTAGAAGTTCTGACCAACAACACTCTTAAGGGTCACCCCCTGCCTAATGCAATGCCATGCTACGTAGCATGATGAAAGCACTTAATATCATCAGTATTAGTTTTCAGATGGCCAAAAAATCCTATCCCGATTAGAATGAACTCGAAAGTAATAGAATGAACCACCAAAACAGTTATTTACAGGCGCACCTTTGCTGGAAGTGGTATCATGATCCATTCCTCAGGAGCTAGCTTTGCTTTTGAACGAGTTCTTATCCCTGCACTAGCCTGGCAAAAAACATAATATCTGAGTTGCTTCAAGAAAAAATATGAAGAGTCAAGAGCTTATATGATCACTAACCTCAACAAGACGGTCTTGAATTTGTATCCTCCACAGATCAACATGTTTTGTGGCAAGCAATAAAGCCAAAGCAGTCGTAGTAATCTTGATACTATATGAACCCAATATTTCACCTAAAAACAAGTATAATTGTTCATTAAACTAAAATGAATACCAGTTTAATGCAGGATAAACTAGATAAAAAAAATTTTGACTTGCACCTTTTTCCTTCTCCAAAATATTAAATTTCATATTTTCCTTTGTGCAACATCCCACTGTTGCAAAAATTTTATTGGCTATTTTTCTTACTTTTAGCATGTCAAGTCTACAAAATATTTTTTTATTAACATTGAATTCAACATTTGATGAATCAAATACAATCTTAAGCTTCGAATCCTTGACCAAACAGATTTGGATTCCAAATTTTTGGCTAACATGTTGAGCTTTATGTTGTAAACATTTAAAGGTGAGTCAGCATCCACACTGAAGGTGTGATTTGGATAGGTGCTTGGTTGTATTGCCTCCAAGGTGTTTGTGTGTGTGAGCTTCTTTGACTCTAGGTGGGAGTTAGAAATAAACTGTGTTGAAGCTTTTCTTGGTGTCTTGCATTTAGGGCATTTAGGGTGTTACGGTGTTGGTGCTTCCTGACTAAGAACACGTTCTCCTAGGCTATGTCATATGTTATTATGGATCAGAAACCAAAATTACTTCAGCAATTGCCTCGGCAAAACAATATCAAACTGAGCAACTTGGTTGAGAAGATAAGAGATGCAGTCAGTGGAAGTAGCCCAAGGGATACACTCAGCGATCAGTGAGGAGGTTTGGAACTAAACTCCAATGGCAAAGTTTAATATTTCAATAGATTTCTCTGATGTTCAACAACAAAGTGATCACAGAATAATATAAAGACTAATAGCAAACAACTACAGGCCCAGAAAAAAATAAACTTCATTGCTTCAACTCATGTTTGCCTTTGTTCTACGAGGTAAATGTATTTATAGAGAAGATATTTTCTTGGTTCAAGTAGAAATATAAAAACTAATAAAAATAATAAGAAACTTCCCAATGAAAACTACTTAAAACATGAATTGGAAACTTCTAACGTCACTAGAAACTCTTAAACTAGACACATCTAATATTACTAGGAAACATGAAAGAAATGAAACTAAAAGAAATAAAACATTGTCCACCATAACCCCGCCTCCCTGTTCATGATCTAAAAAATAGTTTGCATGATGAAGTAAATATTTATGGAGAATCCTCTGATTTAGCAGCTGATGGTACTCAATACTTAACAATCACACACAACCACCAACTTTCATCAATGTCAATAGTAGATCAAATAATCTGATGCAAATTCAAATTTAGCCACTTTTAGAAAAGATCCACAAAACTTAGTCTACGTCAATAATAGAGAAATTTTGGCAGATTAACAAAACAAAATACAGCAGTGAAACGGATTTTGGACATATTGCCGATTTCCTGTGGTGCAATAACCAACAAGTAAGTTGTGCAAACACTATACTTATAATACCAAGAAAATTTGTGTTTTGAAGTGCTCAACATATCAGATAAGTCAACTTCAAAAATTCATCTCTTGGATTTTGTGACCAAAAATTCTAAAATTTAAGTAGGAATTAGACGTCCTAAAATTTCTAATACAAAAAGAATCACATCAATCAAAGTTTTGTAGAAAAAGTTATGACTTTTACAAGTTGATGGATACACCATGAAAGTAGAAATCGTGGTACTTGGACAATAAGTTTCTTTTGCAAAATTGGTCTTGACCAAATACAAGGTTCACTAGAAATTATAACGTCCAATATTCACGAAAGAGAAATTCCTTAATGGAAGTAAAATGCCTATGGAATCTGTTCATAAAAGTTTGATCATATATGTTAAAAAGTAAATTAATATGTAAATGGGTAAGAAGAAGCTATGCTGAACAAACTGGACAGGTCACATGCAAACCCAGTACATATTGTCGACACGATATCCGTCACGATAAGACCAAAAAATTTATGAGTCTAAGTACTTATCTTTAAGTGGGAGGTTAATTTAAGTTCAGTCAAACATGTTTAGAATAGTCTTGGGCATAAATTGTACACAAAAGTCAATTACGGTAAAGATTATGGACTAAGTTTGTTTTAGACTAACATTCAAGATTTAATGGGAGCATTATGAGGAAGTGATTGCTTAAATGGTTACTGCAGAGCTGCTAAGAAATTCTCCTACGTGGGTAAAGAAAAGAGTAAACGGGTCGAAGACGGGTAAGAGGATAGGACATATTATAATTAGTCATGTGAGGGAATTCTCCTTCAAAAGAACGACCCAAGCCTCCCGCTCCCAAGAGACCGTTGACCACTCTCTCCTCCCGCTTCTTCTCTGGTTGTGGAGGCAATCATCTTCCAACCATTTCAATGAAGATTGATGGGTTTGAAATGAGTTCTTGATCATTTCATAAAAGATGGAGCATTAAGAGTTGAAATCTAGGAAAAATTATAAGGTTAAAAGTTAGTAATTATAATCTAGATATTAATTCAATTAGATTATGCACACAGGTCATTGTTCATGATGTTACATGATTCGTAGGATGAAATAAGGAATGAAACATGTTTAGGACTCACATTTTCCATCATATCTGTTTAGAATCAAGTATTCAATCCATTAGATTTAGTTTAAAGTTGTATTTTGAGGATGAAAAATGTTTGTATGACTATCATGTAACTTGTATGAAGTTATAAGAAATTCTGATTGCTTTCATGATTTGTTACAAGTTTTAGATTAAGTACATGTATGATATTTTTCCACTTAGTGAAATCATGAGAAAGTAGGATCAATCATTATAGATTAAAAACTTGCTATTGTAAATGATTTTTCACCCTAATGCATGAAAACACAGTATTGTTCAATTAAAATCGGATTTGATTCGAGTAAGAAATTAAGATTTAGGATTGAGAATTCCTATATTAGAGCCTAGGCGCTCTTGCACAAACCTAAGACTTTAATATTTCAAGATTTTCAGAGAATTTCAGAGTCAAAGCCCTGGGACAAAAATCCTTTTTTTAATTTTTATGTTAATCAATATTTGAGGGTGATAATTAAGTATTAGTTTAAGACTTATATGAAAGTTGAGATGTGACTACAAATATCATGTAGTGGTCGTATGCGTGGTGTGAAGTGACGACTCTGTTTTCATTAAAGTGTTTTACTAATGTTTTTTTCACTAAGTATGTTATGTATGTACATGTTGTATATTAGTTTACACTTATTGTTAACGAATGCAAGATGAGAATGTTGTTAATATGATTGAATGAACATCATGTCTACGGCACGTCATGTCACATCATATAGGCATAGGTAAGCTAGTCTAGGGGTTGATATAAAAGTATATATTGTTCAGATTAGGAGGTTTTGCAGCTCGACAATCCAGGTCCGTTTAGTCGTATTGAGGGAGTTTTAAGATCCTATGTGTGCCGATATTTTAAACGAATTAATCGTATATTTCAAACCAGTTTTCAACATGTTATCATGCTAAACTGTTCAGCTATCATGTTACAAGTATGCAAGTTAAGAGTAAAATAAAAACTAACATTTTTTACGTGCCAAATCCAAGCAATGGTTGGGCATAGGCTGAACATGTTTTCACAAGTATTATTCCAATAACTGGTTCAGTAGACGTACTGAGCCACAGACTTTGCCCTTAAGCAAGGACCAAACTCCATGTTCAAACCACAGTGCTAGAGAGCATTAGTAGTTCCACATGTATATAAATCAATTTATGAATTTTGGCGGCGATCCACAATCACAACTCCTGAGTGAAAATGCTACTCTCCACAGGGTTCCAAAGGTTCAGTCAAATGGTACCAAAGGAAGAGTCATGAGTTTTCATGTGATGTTTTTATTTGTGATTTCTCTAAGATTGATTTTCCATACCTCAAAGGTCTGGTTTTGAAGAATAGTTTCAGTTATGTCATGCTAAGTTGTATAAGATAAGGAATTGGGCGCTTCCACTAGTGGATTAAACTTCGGTTTCAAGTATGCTTTAAGAAATTAATTTGACATACAAGTATAATCTAATTATATGCAAGTATGTATCAGTTTTAAGGTAACAAAGATTGAACCATAGTTTATGTTCAAATAAAAGAATATTTAAAGATCTTAAAATACATTATAGTTCGTTGGCTATATACATTATTTCTTAAATACAACTTGCTTCGGAAGTCCTAAACTACAAATAGAAAATTATTGATCATTATGATTTCTTTTTGAACTTTTGGACGTAACTCTATAAAGGCTCATTATAGTCATTTTCCCCTTTGTATTTCTTTGCCCCTTTAGTAGTTCTTGAAAAAATATTTTACTTTATCAAAAAAAAAAAGTCATATGGTCAGTAGTTAACCAAACAGGGCTTGTCAATCAAATCATATGGTTAGTAGTTAACTAAGTTCAAACTTATGTTCATTGTTGTGCCACACTACATTAATGCTAAGCACATGACTAATGATTAAAATATATTGATGCAAGACTAAGTTATGTTATTTGCTACAAGTAGCTATGTTATGATTGGTGCAAGTTTATGTTGTATGAATGCAAGTTCATGAATCTTGTTTGTGTGATAAGTATGTTCACAGTTTAATAGCTGTTTTTCTTCCTTCTCATGTTATTCTTAAACTCAGTATAGTCATTAGTATTGAGCGAACAAAGTTTATCTTTGTACGCAGGTATAAGAAATCCTTAGGAGGGATGGGATTGAGATACTTAGTACTTAGGTGTTTTGTTATTGGATTGAATGTTAGGGCAACAGTTGTAGCAAACTTGTGCTAAAATGGTACTCAGATGGATATATTTTATTTTATAACATATGGACATATGACCAATATTATATGATACCAAAATGAACGATCGGCTCATAGGATTATTCTGCTTATTCAACTCTTGTGTTAAGTAATAAAATGCATGTATGTGCGTTAGTACACGCATTATGACCTTGGTTTAGGTTTCAGGCATGTTAAAAAACCGGGTTGTTACAATATTCCCTCTATGCTAAAGAATAATTGTTTGAAATTTAAGTGTTGCGCAAGTTAACCTTTAATGTGTTCAGTGGATATTTCATAAGTATCTTGCTTAGTGTATTAACAGCTTATCTAGAAACTATCTTAGTTCAATGTCATATAATTCACAAACTATATTGTCATAGTTGCAAAAGTCAACTAATTCCATTCGAAATCGACCGATTTAAATCAAACCGGAAGGGTTCCGCTTCAAAAAAGGGGTGAATCGGGTAGCTTTAAAAACGGTCGTTCAATCGGCCGATTCAAACCGATTTAAAATTGTCTTCAATCGGTTAGAATCGGATTTTATAACTAAATGACAAAATTATCCTATGGATGTTAATGAATAAATCATTTAGGCATGGGTAAAAGAGGAATCAAAATTTTATAAACCTATAATCCCAATCGTCTAGTCGTCGACCACTGTCGCCGCCGTTTGCCTCTCCCCCTTCGGGTAGTCGCCAACAGTTGCCCTCGTCCCTCCCTTGGGTAGTCCGCTGCCTCCGCCGACACTAAACTAATCAGTCGCCTCCACAGCCGCCGTTTGCCTCGCCCTCCCTTGGGTAGTCGCCGCCTCCGCCTCCACCAATCAGTCAACTCTGCCAGAGCTTGTGGTGCCAGCTTTTGTGTGATTGCGGCCTTCATTTTTTCTGGCTTGATATGATGAAACGTTTGGAAAAGATGATGTTTTTGTTTATCTGATGGAGGTAACTGTTTGGTTGTGTCGATTTTTCTACTACAATTTGATGATTGAGCGTTTGGGATTCCAGGGCTGCTGCTATTATTCCAAGAGCTTTTGGGGGGATTGGCTTACTGTCCTTTGGAGCCATTTTTTTACTTCTTGCTATAATGGATGGATTGTACATGTGCATACAACCATCCTAGTTATATGGATCTTTTTCACATACTTATTTATAAGGTTGGTTTTCTAGCTTTATCTACTTTATTTTTTCATTGATAGAGCATGACAATTTATTGAAACTTGATAACATTGTCTCATATTTTTGTTTGCATCTGGCTTTTCAGGTGAATGTTGATGGAAAAACAACGATATCTACTTTTGAAAGGAAGGCTAGCCTAAGGGAGTTCTATGGTGAGTTTGCTTTAGTTCGTTTTTTTTAACTCAAAATAGAAATGATTGAATTTTGTTGCTAAGATTTGTATATTTCTTTATTCAATCTCCTGCAGCTGTTATATACCCTTCCGTCCAAAAGCTAGAAAGTGAGCTAGTTGAAATGGAAGAAACAAAGCAAAGTTAAGGTATATGGACATGTTCAGCACGAAGACCAGAAAGGAGAGACGATAGCTATGTGATTAGGATGCAAAAAGAGAAGAAGAATGTAGCATTTGTATGGAGCTCTGCTCCAAGATAATTTTGCCTAGTTGCAACCATGCTATGTGCACAAATTGTTACAGAGATTGGTAAGCCACCATGTTGATTGCACTTTTCATCTAATTACTACAATAATATATAGACTTTCTTAAAATTGAAGGATTGGAGTCTTTATGTTCTATGTTGAACATGCTCAATCACTATTCTCTGGAACATATACAACTAATATACCGTGTACATCGAGCTTGACAGGTCCTAAAAATGTTTTCTGATTTATAGCTTGAAACCAGATTCATACATGATAGAATGGACCACCAATGTGCACTGCTTGATGATTCATTTCATTGTGGCATCGCAATTGTTGTCACATATCAATACAACAATGTTTTTCAATCTATAACTGGTGCTCTCAATCAGGGTTTCTACTTTTTACATGTTTGTTCATAATTACCTAGCAGTTTCATGTTTCAACTAATTTATATTGTATACTAAGCCTATCTATATCTGGTGGTTCTGAAAATGTTTTCTGATATTTAGCTTGAAACCTGATTCACACAAGTAATGGAATTAACAGGCAATATGCACTTAATGAGAAAAAATGTTTCAATTCGTTGTTTCACCAGAGTTGTTGTCTCATAACACTACATACAGTGTCATAAAATTTATGCTTGGTACCTCTCAATCATGGTTTTTTACTTTTACTATTTTTGTTCACGTTTAGGAACTCGAGATCTCAATCATGCCCCGTCTGCTGAGGCAGTCTAAAGAGAGTAAGCTCGAGAGATCTGTGGGTTCTCACTGGCAATGGTGATGTGGTAGATTCTGTTACTCTAGCAAAGGATACCTTGAGAGGCTTCGACGTTTATGTAGACAGCCTGCCTCCTATAGTTCCAGACAACATATTTTAATATATTATGACTATGTGATCTGATCTATTGGAGTGGAAGTTTGATCCCTAGAACAACCTCAAGCCGACAAACCCATGTAAATAAAGAGTCCGGTGATCAAGATTCAAGGCTCTCGTGGTTCCACACACAATTGTTTCACATACCGGCTTACTGTCAATGTAAAAAAATTGCAGGAAAGCAACATTGTGTTTAGAAGTTGCTTGTTGACAGAGAAAGCAAAATCTCATTGAATTATTCAGCATCAAATTTGTACCAATGTTGACAAGAGTGATGATGAAGACGAAGAGGTCTTTGTAGCAAATAAAAGTGGCAACACATTGAATACTAAAACAAATGAAGGAACAACCAATGCCAATATGTCAAACAATGCCACTGCAATTGGATCGTGTTCTATTACGCCTGATGGTTTTTTTGCCTCCTCTTCCTAGTAAACTTAATGTTAATATTGATATATTTATCGACTCACAACAAAGTTTGTCTATGCCTCCTTTACCTGAGGGACTTCATATGGGTGGGAATTTTATGCCTCCGTTTACACAGGGTCTCGTGTTGATGTGGGTGAGAGCTCTACTCTTCTCATTGGTGATAATGATTCAAACTCTGAAAATGCTTTACATAATGAATTGGATGATTTAGTATTAACCAAGTAAAATTGTGCGCAACCTTAATTTTGTGGACTTGTATTGATGAATTGTCACTATCATTTAATATAGCACAAATGATGATATATAAAACCTTACACTTATAGAATTGTGGTCTTCTAATGATAAATATTGATTATCTTTTCTGTTTGTATTAAACTTTAAACTTGTGTATTTGTGTTGAGAAAAAAGATTAAATCTTCCTTTTATTTATTTATGTTATGGGTTGTCAAATTATTATACAAGACCGATTTGGACCAATTTGAATAAACCAATTCTTGTCTAATTTTTTATGAATCAATCAAATTTTTTATGAATCGGTCCAATTTTTTACGAATCGGTCCAATTTTTTACGAATCGGTCTGATTTTTTATGAATCTGCCCATTTTTTATGAATCGGTCCAATTCAATAACCAATTCAGAGGCCGATTCCGATTTTTGCAACTATGTATACTGTCAAATTATAATATACCATTTACTAGGTATACAATTTTAGTCTTTAAGATGAGTACATCAAAATAATGATGTACTTCAAATTATATATATATATATATATATATATATATATATATACACATACATATATATATAGATGAGGATGAATTTCCTGTTCTACAGAATAGGCGTGTATATGTTATAAGGTTATAAAATGAACCCTTAGCCCTAATTTAATGTAGAATAGCTGGCTCAGCACCCATCCCGATCTCCCATGTGCCATCCTCTCCTACCTCTCAGTAGACTAACTTTGGCTACTGTGGTAAGTGGTACGAGGCTTCTAAAGGTGAGCAGAAGTATCGCTCTGCCAATGGCAAACAACGAAAGCATCATAATTCTCCCTTTTTAAAGCATAAATGAATAATTATCTCTCATATACTTGCTTGCTCAAGCAAACTGGATTTATTTTTAATTTGGATTCCATTTTTCCTATGCTAGGGGTATATGGACAATGAGGTTCTGATCAGTGGGTAGCTTGTGTGTTGTTGGTGTATTGGATATTTAGTCTTCAATTTCTCGATGTCTAGTTGAAAATTTGTGTTCTTGATGGCCTGTTTTGAAATGCTAACATCATCCATGACTAGACAATATTTTGCTCCAATTTTACCTTTCCCAAGTGGCTGATTAAGTTCACTCGTGGGCATGAAGCTTTAAATTGAAGGTTTTACCTCTCTCATGGTTTTTGGTTGAACTAAGCTTTGGAAAAAAGATGAAAGGTGGGGTTTTTGTTGAAGTCATGGGGATTATGTTGCAGCCATCTACTTTTTAGCAATAAGAGAACACCCAAGTAATAAATATGAAATATAATTACATTAGAAAAAACAACTATGGTCATCAGTTCAAATCTAATAGTTAGACCAAATATAGAATAGAGAACTTCCTATTCTATAGAACAGGAAGGGATTTCCCCATATATATATATATATATATATATGCATGTATGTATGTGTGTGTGTGTGTATCAGGATTGGTGGCGATCAATCCAACGTGACACGGCTGTCACGTCAGTCGTAATGGTGGCTGAAATAAACAGCAACATGACTCAACTCAGTCCACCCATGGAATGGACAAAGGAATAAGATAAACAAGTTACAAGAGATTAGACAGAATTTATCTTCCGAAGAAAAAAACAGAGATTAGACCTGAAGACCAATCACATTGACAAGCTGATCGTCAATAATTTTTAATGTACTTATCATCTATGTAGCAATAATGCATGGTAATCTAATCCACGATTAACATTTACTTTTATTCATAAACAAAGTAAACATTGGATCCAAAATTGAAAATAGAAAGCATCAGCTAATTTATGGTAATATCCTAAACAGAAATTTAAATTCAAAAGTATCAAGAGATTAGGTCAAAATAGTTAATCATGTTTCTAACACTCAGAAGATTAGGTCAAAATGAAGCAGACAAATGAACCATCTAATTAACCTGGCAGTATTTAGAAAATGCAATTCTAAGCACAAAAATCATAAATACCTTTACATGCACGTCTTAACAAATGAACAAAATAACTAACAAATAAATTTGACAAGCCAAAACAAACTCCAGAATACCCACAACAAAATTGGTAAGATTTTTGGACCTGAGAAACTTACTTTGATGCTTTGTCCACTCAGACATCACATAAGAGAGAGAACCTGTGTTGCCTTCACATGGAACAGCAGCCAACAAATCAATAAATTGCTCAACATTAGGCACACTTAGATGAACCTGCAATAAATACCTAAACAATTGCTCAGTTTTTAAGAAACCATATGACAGTCAATATTATTGCCTATTCTATTCTTGAATACCATATTATTTTCATCCACAAATTCTGCTCAAGCTAGAACAAGTAAATAAAAATTAATTCAACAACCAACAATTAGCCATATACGATTCCAAAGAGAAAATCGTCTCAAATCGTGCCAGCCTCTAATCTCAATCCAACATGTCATAGAATTGTCCTAACTATGCCAACTGATTCAATTGCAAGGCAGAATACTAATGTGAAACAAATGGATAGAAAGACTACTGCAAGATAGTGGAAGTAAGCCAACGGCAAATGGCCTGAACTAAAAGCAAGAAAAAGACATAAAAATTTCACCATTATTGCGAAGAGAATTTGGACAAGCACTCACTAGTCTCGCAAAGATTAGAAGCAAAGAACATTTCAAGCTTCCTGGTTGACATGATTGCATGCGTCTAACAATAGCAGCGACAAGGTCCCCCATAAGTTGAGCCATGTGCATAGGAAACTCTACTATAAGCTGCATAATGTAAGTTCCCACAAACAGGGAACCAGAAGTATCCAATGAAGGATCCAAAAGCCTACATTCAATTTTTTATCATCAAACAAAT
The DNA here is from genome assembly GCA_033002965.1 of Piper betle. Classification (NCBI taxonomy): domain Eukaryota; kingdom Viridiplantae; phylum Streptophyta; class Magnoliopsida; order Piperales; family Piperaceae; genus Piper; species Piper betle. The sequence continues at coordinate 73,673 of JAURVB010008500.1, read as the reverse complement.
CATCAAATGCCACATACAAAGTAAAACAGATTAGTCACAGGAAAAGAAATTCATCACAAAAGGTTACTTATAATGATAGCAAGAAATGCTCTGTTTTTTGTGGTAAAGAAAGAATTAATACATGACAACAAATTAGCCTTTGGAGACAAAATGTACTAAAGGTAAAGCACCGGCTAGTAGAATCAATAGGCAGAGTTTGGAAGTGTGGGTGGCATAACTAGGCCAACCGAATTGTTGTAGAGAATTACTCCTGCAAAATCTTGTTGCTCTAATAACCAATAGATGGGACTTTGACCCACAACGAGTTGCCGATGTAAATTTCATCAAACAAGGAAATGCTAATCTACTAGATTACTTAGTAGAAATATCAAACAAGTCTAACAAACAAGAAACCAAGAGAGAGAAACAGGACAAAAAGCTTTGTCATTCAACTCCGATCTATGACTTTTTGCCAAATTATATAGGTGTACTTATGGAGGAAAATCCACCATATCAAGCAATTCTATGAAGGTAGGTTCTAAAAGGAGGAAATGACAAAAATGAAAAATTTTTAAAAAGAGGTCAGCTAGATAAGAAAGAAATTCCTAAAAGGGAAGCTAAGAGTAATCAAAGGTTTTCCACAATTATGAGTGTTGACCCATTATTGTTTCGAATGTGATCTTCCTTCTAGCAAAGGCGCAACCTTAGGTGCATTCAATCACCCTTATCAGCCCATGTAGATCTAAAACATGAACAAATTAGGCTTTGGAGACAAAGTTCTAGACGTAAAGCACCTGCTAGTAGAGTTAATAAGCAGAACTTGGGAAGGTTGGGGGCATATCAAGACCCACCAAATTGTTGTAGACAATTACTTTAAAAAAATTGTCGCTTTGATAACTAACCGATTGATGAGACTTCCACCACAATGAGTTGCTTGGAGTGAATTTTGTCAAACAATGACATGCTAATCTAGTAAATTACTTAGTGGAATTAACAAACAAGTTCAATAAACAAGAAACCAAGATATAGAAAAGGGGACTCTAATCTATGTCCTTTGGCCAATGATTACATAGGTATTCACAGAGGAGACTCATCCATATCAAGCAATTCTATAAAGGTAGGTACTAAAATGAAGAATTTAACAAAATTGGAAAATTCTTAAATAGAGGTGAACTAAAGATAAGCATGACATGCCTAAAAAGGAAGCTAAGAGTAAGCAAAGGTTTCCCACAATTATTAGCATTGACCCATTACTGTTCCGGATGTGATCTTCCTTCCAGCATATAGGTACAACCTAAAGGATGCACTACATCCCCGGTCCAAGGTTAATTTCGGCCCATTGTAAGCCATGCAAATAAATGTCAGTTCTTAAGCATATATACATTACTGGCAATTGTTGAAGTAGACCTCAAACATTTCACTACTTACCAATTTCCATAACAAAAAGGTTTTATAGGTTTACAAAGTTATTAGTCAGAAATAGCAAACAAGGTTTTAGGGGGCGGGGAAGAGCCATTGGGTATAAAAGTTCACCTAGAAGCTACATCTAGAAGATATCTCAGTGTTAATCCAGGATCACCACCCCAAGAAAGTAACTCTTGTTTTCCTCCCAAGATAAATGCAGCTAGACATTCAGTTGCATTCTGCAAAAAACAAAAAAAGAACTCTTTAAGTCAATTATGCACAAGCCAAATCTTACCAGGGATATAAAACTATAAAACTTAAGCACCAAAATTTTGATGCATACAAATCAACTAACCTGGATCTGACCAGAATCATCACTCCTCAGAGACACTTGGACAGCATTATTAAAGCAAGCGCCATGCACAGCCTTTACTACCTCAATAGAAGCATTCTACAATAAATGATCAAAACTATCAAAAAATGTCAACTGAATTTTTGTGTTGAAGTTTGAATTATCAGTTAAATATGTTGTAGATATGATCACTAGAAATCAGGGATTAGTTGTACCAAACTGTTGTTATAAATAAAGAAAACAATAGGTGGTGTAATCTCGTAGTATTCGCACCCCCCTTTCTCCCTATTTTGTTTACTCTTCTTCCTGCAGTATTTTTTATTAAAAATGCTAATCAAGAAGAATCATAAACCAATGGAATATTTATAAAATACCAACGGGCCATAGAACAAAGTTGAAATTAAAGAAATTCATCATAAGAAATTCTTCGTGTTCAAGATATGAAACTCCAATGGTTTGACATTGTTGAAGGCATAGAACATGGAAGGGAAAGCCAAATGCTGGGGAAAGATCCATCCTTGCAATGGTGGCTCCAATTGAGTCACCTATTTTTGGACCCAAGTGAATAATTCCTCACAAAAGGATGAAAGATGTTTTTACAGGCTTTGAATTTTGGTGCCAATTTGGATTCTAGAACTCGCCAGATATGTTCAAACGAAGGTAATCAATTTTTAAGGGATGGGGAGGACTCTCTAGACGGCGACACCATTGCAAAAAAAAAGGCCGAATCTTTTCCAGAATACAAACCAAAATAACACAGCATGAGATGACACAATATAACTTAACAACTACTCCTAAGGCAAAAAGAAAATTCAAACTAAGAAAATAAGAGAAAGGCACAGCCAAAGTTTCAATCGTCAAAACTAACACAACAATCAGCCTAAATACCCTATTTGTAGAGGTATAGGAAATAATTACATATCGAAACTCCTACACTAGTAAATGGAGAAACTTATCGTCAAAGGAAACTTATAATACTTACATGTAAGCTTAATGATGTATTGCATCACTAGGCATTGTTATTTCCTACACAGTTGAATGAATAAACTTTTTTCTTAACTATGAACGAATAAACTTTTTACTAATTGATAATCCTCATTATCTAAGCTTGATGTCGGTGACGAGCCATTTTTCCCCTCCCCCGCGCTCGACGAGCAGGTGAGGAACCTCTTATCCCCCGCCATTAGCAGACTCCTTGCCTATTATTTTCCTTCATTGTCAGTTGCCATCTCACAACCAAACTCATCCCTCTTCATCATTGGATGCAACAATTCAAAAGTAATCTTTTTAGCCCTATGGTCACTGTTGGCAACCGAGCAAGACTGATCCATCTACTCTCATTGTAAACCTTGTTGATTGCTCACTATTGCCAATCACAGCCCACCAACGGTGCTCAGCCTACTTGTCAGACGCTTCCGGTCAACACTTTGTAGGAGTCTTCTTCCTCGTCTCCAATCACTGCAAGAGGTGTTCCTGCCCTCCATTGCTTCAGAGTCAATTCCTAGCTAGGCTAACATTGGATGATCTGTCATTGCCGATCTAGACTTGACCAAGCATCCATCCCTCCTCCATGGTGCTATTTGACTCAGTGGTATCTTCTTCATCAATCTAGTATGGACGACCCGCTTCTGCTTTTAAGATCCGTTCATTAAATGGTTAACTTGTTTTTTAAGTGTTGCATGGGGCTGTAAATGGTCATTCGATTTACCGATTTACTAACCTTTCTGGGTTAAATAGAAAAAAAATAGAGAACTTATTCACCATATAAGAAAAATAGTAAAAACCTCGATTAATTATATCAAACTGACTTTTAATATAAACAGTAGTGATAGAAGGCTCTTCGGTAACCGATTAGTCAATATAACCGAATATTATTTAATTATTTATAAATAACTAAAAACTCATTTCTACAAAACTTTTAATTGTTGAAGTATCAATTTGATGAGTTTACTTAATTTAAATTATTTATTTACTTATTTTTTAATTTCTAATATTAGATTACCATAATTTGGATGGTTAGAACATTTTATATTTTGTGAGTGAGAAAGTATTTTAAATAACTTAATTTTTAACTAACTTAATAATGTTAGGTTATTGATATATATAAAACAGTAAAAAATGTAAATAATATATTAATTGTTTAACCATAATTAACCGTTCAACCAACAGTGAAATGGTGAAAACTTGGTTATGGCATAACCTTGAAAACTTTGTTAATCGCTTGGTTATGGTAAAATTTTTAAAATGGGTTCATTAGCTATTTCACTATCGCAGCCCATAATCTGTTTGCTTGCCCTTGACTACCACTTATCACCTGTTTGCTTGCTTGCTTAAAACCTTTATCCACTTCTGTCCACTACCCGCTGCTAAGCATTTCTCAGTTATTTTTCAAATCATACCATCAACCTCAACTCGGGTTTAACTGTGGATAACAACATATCAACCTCCATTAAATAATTTGATCATACCTAGTAAATCAGCCACCTCATTAGCCATAGTGCATTTTGTGTTTGTCAGGCATCAGGTATACTCTACGAGTGTCATGGTGACAATTGTCCTTTAGTTCAATGAGGATATGCAAACGATGACAGGTCAAGGTCGACATTTGACTAATGCTCTATGAGCAGTTACACTACATAGTGCGTGGTAACCTGGTCACTTAAAAGAGCAATAAGAAGAATGATGAGGAAAGGTCCAGAGTGGAGGCAGAATAGACATGGTTGAAAACAGTGGTAACTATAATTGGATGTCTCACATAGGGCTATGAGGCTTTGTAGTGGCAATCGGGGAGCAATAGATAGTTATCATTAGCAATCCATAAATTTATGAAAGAACTAACACAGAAATTGATACCCAAAATTTAATCAAGATAAAGTCAAAAGCAATGAGTTTGTGAAGAATACGAAAACAATTTTGCAGCTGGCGGTATTCTTAAGAAAACATTATCTGGTTGATGTGTTACCTTTTCTTCTTATGAAAGCATTATCTGGTTGATGTGGTACCTCTCTCAGCATGAGAGTCGACATCTATGGTCATTTCCAATACATACTTATGATTGCTGAAGTTGTATTGCCTATTCAAAGTCCTTGTCAAAGTAGGAGCCTTTATGTTAAGAGTTGATTAGTTGAAAGATTGGTTTCTTCTTTAAGCTTAATTTTCTTCTACCTGCTATTGGAATATAAACCTACATATGGATGTAGAGAAACAAAAATTCTAATTATGAGAACTATCCTATACAAGACACAAGGCGTAAAAAATCCATTGCAAGTATGTCAACTACAAACTACATTCCAATTTTAGTTTTCACACAAAACAGCAAAATAAACAAGAACAAAGAATAAACAAGAACAAAGTTGCAGATAAAACTGAAAACATTTAACAATACCTTCAACAGCATTGTCAAGAGATCCAAAGAAGCAGCCACCAGCCCATCTGGCTGATGCTCAAACTAGTACACATAAAAAAGTTAATTAAAAATTAACTAATTGCAAAACCATTATAAATTGAGAAGTTCATCCTCTCTATACTCTTCTGTGTATACACGACTCCTCTAAATAAAGAACGAAGTTTACATCCATTAAATTATGAAGGACAAGTTGGTCTATAACTTAAATTTTCTAACACCACCATTATCTATGAAAGATTAGATGAATGACATGGGCATGGTCTCCATGCAATTCTCCACCAAAATAGCTCACACCAATAACCTCACAATAAGTATAAAAAAAGTTATACGGGCTAAACATGATATAAAGGCAATCTCAAGATAAGTAGTTTTTACTGAACAATTATTTGGCAAAATTCTGTATTTCTACAAACTGATTAAATCGCCACACATTATCTAGATAAAAGAAAAAAAAATACAAGAATAATGAAATAAAGTCCCCGCCTCACTTACATTTTCTAGTATAGGGCTAACAAAAGGCAAGATCCGAGAGAGAAGGGGCCACATGCATTTCGGGGCATTCCTTAGTTCCTTGAAACAACAGAACAAGCACAACAATGGTAAGCCACAAAGTGTTAAAAGCTACTCATTTCAATCTGTAATTTGTTAGAAGTTACAAAATCATCAAACTGCATGCAATTAGGCACCATAAGAAAAATGCCATCACTAAACTTATTTTATATCTAAGAGATTTGCATAAAGGTTTGACGTAACTTTGAGGGACCATTTGACAGTTTTCACCCTAAAACCAAATGGACACACCATTTAACGTATTAAACAGGGTCGGACACTTTATTAAGTAAATGGACAATACCCCTACCCCACAGCTTGTCAAGAGGCACATTTAATGGTATTGTCCAAATAGACAATTATTATTAGTTGATAACAGAACTCCCCTACCACCTAGTAGCCTCCCATTCTTCCACCTAGACACTGCCGCCTTTTCCTCCCTTACCCCATCCCATACTCTTCATTGCCTCCAACACCCTCTGCCCTATCTCCAGCAGCCAAAAAAATGCCCCTTTCCCAACAAAGAAATGGTAAGACAGCATGGTTTAACTCCCCTTTCCCAACAAAGCAATGGAAAGACGGTGAGGCAGTAAACCAGTGACGAGTGGGTACCGAAGCGGTGACAAACCAGCTGCTAACCTATGGGTAACTCAAGATTACGGCATTTTTGTTGGAAAATTGCAAGACGTGACTGAATTTTAAAAAAACTTCAGAAAGGATGTAACAAAGGTAGAAAAATAGAAAGTATTCAAAGAAGGTATAGATTCTGACAGAGCATACAAGAACTGATTTATGGAAAAAATATGCTCAATTCTCAAAATGAAGAAAAAATCCTATCACATGAAGAAATCCTTTAATTGGCAAAGGATACAATCAAAAAAACCTTATTACGGCAATAAAAAACCATAGGATACAAATAAACCATTTTGAGGCAAAAACAAAACTTTTACAAGATAGCAACAAAACCCATTTTAATCACGCTATTAGAGGTCGCTAATGATATTGCCATTTAGCAAGTCAGATTATGAATGATGTGCACAATACCACAAGCCATGGAGACCCTTTCTGCAAACACGGGTAACAGATAAAATATTAGAAAGCAACAACTAAGGGAGGTAAGGAGAACACCAAGTCACTTCCCTCCCTCAAGCTTCTCTTCCTGGATCCAAACCATGTTATAGTACCATGTTGAAAAATAAAGTAATGGATAACTAGTTTTTCCCTCAAGCTTCTCTTCCTGGATCCAAGCCATGTTATTGTACCATGTTGAAAAATAAAGAAATGGATAACTAGTTTATCATAGTATGAAGCCAAGAATGAAGAGAAGAATAGGAGTTGGGTGTTCATTTTGTATCATCCACCTATTGCTTTTCATTAACTTACAGATAGTAATAGCCATTGAAAGAAATAAAGATCCCAAGCACAAATACCTGATTTTGAGGATAAAATCAGGAACTATCAACTTATTCTCTGACCATCAGATCGAGATGTAAATACATTAAGTCAAAATTCTAATTACTGTTCCCAGATAAAAACAAAACCCTCCAACACAACCAACTAAATACAGTTTGAGTTTTTTTCAATATTGTGAAAGGCAAAGACAAAGCACATCAACAAGATGGAACAACAAAACATAGCAGAAGCAAGGATCAAAACTAGCTTATAGTACCATGTAGGAACTCTATTAATTATAATTCAAGTAGACAAGATTTAAAAGTATATAATAGAGTGAATAACATCAATTGATTTCGTGGAGAAAAGCTAGGTGTAATTGTCATAATCCTAATTTCACTACGAAAATTTTAGAGCTAAATAAGATGTTTCTTATGATTTCGGTTAATTTGATCTAGCTAAATGAATGCTTTGTGATTAGAGTGTTAAAGATAGAGAGAAAGCCATTTATGAGTTCCACTTAAATTGCTTCAAGTTGAAGGAAGCTAAGATGACTAGTAATTGGAAATGGTGTTTTATAAATCATATGGGCTTGAGTAAGGTCTCACTACCAAATGACTACGGAACAACATGACAAGTTGAGACGACAAGAGGAGGCCTTCTTGAGCGTGGCTATATTTGGGAGAGCACTAGTTCATGTGTCGTACCAGCCCTTCTTGTTTCTAAAAAGAACGGGTCATAGCTCATGTGCATTGATAGTAGGGCGGTGAACAACATAACAGTCCAGTATAGTTTCCCATTCCACGCTTCGACGACATGTTGAATAGTTTGTGTGGTACGACCATCTTTTCCAAAATTGATTTAATGAATGGATAACATGAAATTAGAATTCACTCTGTGTATGAATGGAAGATGACATTCCAGACTTGTGAAGGCTTATATGAGTGGTTAGTCATACTTTTGTGCTTTCTAATGTGCCGAGCACATTTAAGCACTGATGAATGAGACACTTCGTCCCTTTATTGGCTCTTGTGTGATAGTATATTATGATGATATCTTGGTATATAGCAAGGATGTTGATAGCCATGTTGAGGATCTTCGGCATATTTTGCTTAAGTTAAGAGAGGAGAAGCTATATGCCAATGCTTCTTAATCTTCCTTGGATATGAGGTGTTTAAAGATGGTTTAAGCCCTAATTTGACTAAGGCACAAGCTGTAAGAGAGTGCCCAACACTCACTTTTTTTCTTATTCGTTCTTTCCATGGAGTAGCTACTTTCTACCGGTGTTTCACTCATAATTTCAGCTCCATCATGGTTCCTATAACAGATCTCATGAAGAAAGGGGAGTTTCAATAGACACAAGAGGCCGAAGGTGCTACTATTTTGATCAAGAAGCTACTCACTGAAGCCCCATGTCTTGTCCTACCTGATTTTGATAAATTGCCTGAGGTGGAGTCTGATGCATCAAAGTCAGGCATAGGGGCTATTCTAAGTCAAGAAAAGAGGCCAGCATCTTTTTTATAGTGAGAAGGTTTCGGGGTGCTCCTGCCAGATATAGCACCTATGATGTTGAGCCCTATTAGGTGATGTGCGCTCTACAATTTGGGCGGTATTTGATGCTGCCCAAGTAGTTAGCTTTATAGTCAGATCATGAGGCTCTTAAGTACCTTCGTGCACAACACAAGCTGAGTTCAGGACATGCTCGATGGATTGCCATTTTACAAGAGTTCACTTTCACCTTATATCACAAGTCCGAGTTCTTGGCGAGATCCCAATCTCAAGAAATGTACGAGATGAAACACCTCCCAAAGAAAGGGAGAGTATGAAGGTCGGAGGGAGGGGTGTAGAGTGGGAAGCGGGAGAGGGGAAGGCAGTGGTGGTGGTGGGAGCAGTTGGGGAGCAGGGACGGCGGCAGAGGCAGGATGGGATTGGGGCTGGTAGAAGAGAGAAGCCAGCTGCTGTAGGGCGGCCCAAGGGGGAGGGGGGTGGGGCAAGGTGAGGAGGAGAGGTCGACCAGAGGGAGCGGAGGAGGGAGGTTGACTAGAGGGACTGGGCAGAGGGGAGAGGGGAGAGGGGAGGGGTGTGGGGAGAGAGAGGGAGGGGGAAGGAGGTGGCAACAAGCTAAGGGTGGTGGAGTAGGTAGGTGCAAAACCGAGAAACGAGAGGGAAAACCTTGCTTCCATGCAATCGAAGGTTCTGGGTTTTGACTCTCTCAAAGAGGTGCTGCGAGCTGGTTCTTATTTCAGCCCTATTTTATTGGCTATGGAAAGTGATGACAGTGTTGATGGCTATTCTTTGCATGAAGGTTATCTATTCCATGGACTGTGCTTATGTGTTCCTAAGGGTTCTATGCGGTTCCTTATTATGAAAAACGCTTACAATAGTTGACATTTTGGTGTTGCTAAGACCATTGGTGTTGCCAAAGGGGTAAAGGTCTAATGCAGGACTTTACACTCCTCTTCCTATACCTAAAAGTTCATAGATTGATATCTCAATGGATTTTGTTAGGGCTTACCAAGGTATCTCCATGGATGTGATTCAATTTTTTGTAGTTGCTGATTGGTTTAGTAAGATGGCCCATTTCGTCCCATACAAACTCTCATATGATGCTTCTAAAGTGGCTGATTTGTTTCTCAAGGAAATTGTTTGATATAATAGCTGGCCTTCTACAATTACTTCAGATCATGATACACGTTTCATGAACAAATTTTGGAAGAATTTATGGCTGAAAATAGGTACTACACTTCAATTCAAGGTACCAATATAAAAAAATTAGAAGAAGACAAAGACCTTATTGAAGCAGTTCATGCTGCATGTGATAAGTTAATTCTTAAGTCAATGGGGCATTCCCAATTTGAGAATGAGGTCTGCGCTCAAAAAACTTTTTGTGAAAACACTATTAGTAGTTTTTACTAACAAGAATTGTATTTTGTAGATTGTAATGTTACATGAGGCTCAATTCTCGTTTGGCCCTAAACCTGCAACAGAATATAAATATTATTTGAAACCAGGTCAAATATGATATCTTTTAGACCATCACTAATACATTATTTTTACTAGTTTCGCAACTTTCAACAAATACTTTTCCATTTCAGCTACTTGGGGGGAGATGTATGGTACAGATGCTCCAACACTTTGACAAGTTGCAGTTCATATTTTATCGTAAGCTGCATCAACTTCTCTTTGTGAGAGAAATTGAAGCACATTTTTCTTATTCATACTAAACCAAGAAATATATTATCCTACATAAAATTGGAAAAACTTGAGTATTGCCAATACAACATAAAGCTTCGTCTGCACAACAAGAGCTTCTCAAGAAAATTCGTGAGGATGATATTGATGCTGATCCATTCAATGAATTTATTTTGAAAGATGAGAATGGTGAAGAAAATCAAAACGTTGAGTTGATGACTAGTAATATTTTAGATGAACCTGATGGAAGACTACAAATGAAGCAAGAGAAACTGGTATTGATTTAGACATGATCATTGATCAAATCATCGTTGGGTTCATGAACTGATTCTAGACATTGTCATCATGAAGATCCTGCTTCTTGTGAGGCATCAAATTCTAGTGATGGAAAGCCATGAACAAATAGGTGGTGATTATTTGAGCCCATTTATAGGGGAGAAGCATTTTACTCATGCCACGGGAGATGACGATCATGGCTCTTCTATATCAATAAATGTGTTTTCTAGACACCATACAAGAGGTAGCTTGTCAAGAGCAAGAATTCAAATTTTGAAACAAAGGCAAGAGGAAGATATTTCTCAAAGTTTCACAACAATGGATGTGTCTTCACAGTCATTTTCCAGCAAATCAACAACCAACTCATTTTCCGACGGATATGAATATGATTATGTTGGTGGATACATGTCACACGATCATGAAACGTCCTCTTTCCAGTGCAGTAGGTAATTATGTCGAAGGCTACTATTTTAATATGACACAAACCACATACCCTTATCCTCTCCCAGTTCCTGTCCCAATCCCAGTGTCAATCCCCATGCATTCAGTGGCATTTTCTTATGATGCATCTCCTCGAATGGGTGCTCTCATGGAAACTCCTCAGTAAGACTACGAAAGATTTGTTTGGGAATATCAACATTTCTATCAAGATAAGATGATGTAGTTTCATTATTGTGACAATGTTGTTCAATATTATTATCAACAATATTAAACCAGAAGTTTCGAGCCACATAGATCTTCATATTACTGATTGTCATGTAATTGTGTGGAAAAGAAATGTTGTATTAGCATGGATGATTATGGAATGTTTTCTTATTATTATCTACCAACAAATTAACCTTTTTCATGTTTACATTTCATTGTGTCATTAGTGTAGATGTTAACAAAAATAGAATGTGATTGGAGATTATTATCTATATAACTACTTATTGACATCAATATTTCAAGCATTCTTTGTCTTCGAGAATCATCCGAATCTCTTTGAGATCTCTTATTTTTGAACTTCCAAGACGATACTGAGATACAATAATACGAACGTTGCCCCATTGTATTACCCTTTGCTTATTCACAAATAATTTACTAAACACAAACACATGTAATATTCTATTTAGTTACTTTTATTTGCTTGCTTGCTTACCCTCAGTAAGGAAAATATCTATTGAATGTGCTCAACAGCTCAAATGAATTGTGTCATCATTAAAAAACAAAAAGAGTACCATTGTGAAGGGATAAGGAGAATGATGACTATGACAATATAGGGCCAAAAACATTGACGGAAAAGCCATAGAACTTGAAGACCATACCTCTAAAACATCAACAATGTCAATGCAGATAAATGGATCTGAAGCATATTCAACCCACAAATTAAGGATTATAGGAGAAAGAACAGGTTCCACAGATGCGGATATTTCTTCATGGCCTACAATCCAACAAGTAGATTAGCTCTACTAACTGTAACATCAAATGAATAGCATAATGAAATTTAATATTTACTATTACCAAGTCATATCAAACATATTTATATCTATGAGCTTTATGTAACCATATTTTGACCAAAGAAATCTACACATGCAATGGGAGGAAGATGGCTCTATGCAGACCTTACATACTTTTGACCAACCACAAACAACTAGTGTGGATTGTTAAGTTGTTAAATCTTGATGTATTAACTTCAACTTACTCGCTTTTATTGTCATTCTCAAAGCTTCAAGTACTAGATGTAATGTTTCATCAGAAGCCTGAAAAAAATACTGTGTAATGTAACTTTACACATAAATAATCCTAGAAAATAAAAAGTAAAAAATCATTACCTGCTTCAGAAGATTGATCAAGGATGAAAATAAATTCCCCATATATGGCTGGATGACATGGTGTCTTATCAAAGGCAACAGTTTTGGTATTGCCCGACAGGCACCAACTTTAACAGGAGAAGAGCTACCAGGAAGCATACTAGTTACTTTCCACATTCAATGTATACCTCTTTAACAAGATAAGCAGATATTGAATATGACAACTACAGAGATAATTGTCTTTAATATCAATACAGCAGTAGCCCACAAAAATTTTTAAAAAAATTGGAAAAGTAAAAAGTTTTTCCTCTTACACATCTAATGTAATTGCCCTAGAAGCAGCAGCAAGAAACTGCTCAGTTACTGATCCTGGAGAAATCTACAGAAAATTTTAAAATTATACATTACATAGGTGCAGAGCACAAAGATAAAACATTCAATCAAATCCAATAATAGGATGTACAATACATTATGCAGTTATATCCAGTTTTGTTGCCGATGTCTGAGCACTATATTAAAAAATATAATAAAACAGCACATCTACCTCTCAAATATATCTTAATAGGCCAAATTAGTAAAGTGTGCTACCCTTTCAACTAAATAAATACACCATCCATTTGTTATTAAAATACATTAATTAAAGAGTCTTCCTGAGTTAACCAATAGGAGGGTGACATAAATCGTTACTAATAGCTTCGCCTCAATAGAAAAAGGCTACAAAAGTTTTTCACAATTGTTACAAGCTCAAAATAAGGAACTCCAGATACTGTTTGACATAAAACTTAAAGAGACTGGATTTCAAAATTAAGTGAAAACACTACATTAGAGACTAATAGTTATTTACATAGGCTAAATACATAAATAAGTAATGCAGAAAGAAACAAGTTCATGCCCATTACAAGCTCAAAATAAGGAACTCCCGATACAGTTTGACATAAACCTTAAAGAGACTGGATTTCAAAATTAAGTGAAAACACTACATTAGAGACTAATAGTTATTTATATAGGCTAAATATATAACTCTTCCCCCACATCTCCCCACTCACCTCTTTCACTCTTTCAACCTTTCACCCTACCTCTACCGTCACCCTTCCACAATCAAACTGCACCTCCCCCACCCCCACCCCTCACCCCCACCCCCTCCCACCCCCCCACCCATTGCCACCCTCCTACCTGCTGTTTTATTTTTTTCCCTTACCCACCCTTAAGCTTTCATTTTGTCATCTCAGATGCGTGTTTTTGAATTAATTTATAGTGCTAGCCGATCCATGAAAATGGCTTTGGAAGGGAAAACCATAGCCAAGGCTTCATCTTCCCATCCTCCGTCATAGGCAAGTCTCTTCTCTCACAAAAAACATCCATCATCATCCCTCCACTTTCCCATTGAATTGAAAGGGAAAACGTCAATTTTATTCCTTCCGCTACCCTTGAGAAAGAAGATGAGTGTCATAATAACACACCTGTGGAATATGTTTTGGAAAAACAACCCTAATTCATTTGGTTTCAAAACCTTCTTAAGAAAATTTAGAAACTCTCCTTATCTTTCAAGAAGCAGTCAATGGCAAAAGGCTTCTTTTTGCTTGAGTTCTCAGGTGGGGAAAACTTAACCATATCTTACAAAGTTCTTGAACTATTAGTAGCAGCTATCAGAGTATGATACAAGGATATTAACTGTAAGCGGTTGAGGAAGAGTATGTAGCATTTTGCATTTTGTTTAAGCAGAATGCTTAGCAGCTAATATAGCATATAAGTTCTGTTTGACAATAAAAAGTGTTTAAGGGAAAACAGTACAAATAGTTAAGGGGATATTCATTTGAAACCATCTAAAAACTGAATGCAATTGCTTCTTCTTCTTTACTCCACCGACTCTTTGCTCTTCCGATTATTTTGGACTTTGCACATCTTGAGATATCTACTTCTTCAATCACCTCCGAGCATCTTCATCTCTTTCCTTCTTTGTTCAATCGGAATAGCTAAGGATTCCATTAAGGTTTATCAACATTGATGGGAACAGGGAAGAGGATTGTTGCAGATGCCAGCAGTTCCTAACACTGGCCTACAAAAGAAATGAAGAAAACTGGACCAATATAGATTCGTTTGCCAGAACTTCCTATCTATTATTTTCAAGACAGACTGCATTTCCACGTTGACTACTATGTTGGGCCTTCATCTCTTTGCTGATAGGGTGATAGTTAACAGATTTCAGCTTGCAAATTCTCGGGCTTATGTAGAAATTGACTCCACATTCTCCTTCTCTACATTTTCAATATTGAAAAATGAAGATGGTTGGTTATTCCTTTACTCAGCCCATTGCCTGTGAATCAAAGCCAAAAGTTTGGTCTAAATGCAAGTGCATTGATCATTCGGAGCCTGCTTGTCCCTCACACCAAGTTTGGCATTCAGTTCAATCAGCATGCCCTCATGACAAAGAGAAATCTCTTCAGCCATTGACCTCACCTACTCCAAATAGCATACCTTCTGAGAGACTTAAATGTTATTCCCAATGGAACATCTCCTCCAAGCCCAACAACTATCTTAAATACTTCATAAGCAATATATTGCTATTTTTCTATTGGTGGTCATCAAATTCTACATGGGGTCATAACAAGGAGAGGACATTGAATGTAGACAAGGGAAGCATTCATTTCATTTATCAATCAATAACCGAGTGTCGTACATCATAAAACCTCCCCTATTTATTACAAAATAAAGCCTAACAACCACCTAGCCAATGGCTCAAATACTACCAATAGACCACGTTCTTGTTCCAACAAATATGCAAGCAAAAGTTAACACATTTCAACAAACCAAATCACAGCACATAATCCTAAACAGCTTCTTATTTTATCCCCCAAATCCGCAACTACTAGGACTTAGCTTATTCAAATGCCCTTTTTCCTTCATGATCTAGCCCTAGGACTAGGGATAACCAAGTGGACCCCCACCCCTATGGGCCCTCCTGTGATAAACCCTGGTCACAGGCAGTCGACCAGGGCTAACTCCACCACTCTTCCCTTCTCCTCATTACTCAAAAGCATTAGGAATATCCTGCGGACTGCTAACAATCGTGATAGGTACACTCTTGTGTGGTTCAAGCATAGATAAAACAAGCATGCTATAATTACCTGGCTGATGGAATTTTAACATAAGATATGTTTAGAAGAGATGTTTTCACTTTGCAGGTAAGGGTTCTTTGTGCATGCAAATAAATGAAACTTGAGACTCCCTTTCAAGTGCTCTTACAACATGAAAGAATGGAATATGATCCTCTACAAATGCCACAATGATAATTGCATCTCCACAATGGAGAGATTGGTTAATAACTTAACTTTTGTGTCCAGTCTCCATAATCTAGCACTTATTCAGCCTCTTTTCATCAAATACATTGCCTTTAGCATGGGCATAACAAGAGAATCTTCCAAAGCATTTCTATTCAATATTAGGCTCTTGCTTTTTCTATAATTTTTTAAGGTTCAATTAGCCCATGAGGACCTCAACAACCAGCAAAAGTTTTAGATAATTGTAATTTTTTGCAAACTAGCAACATCAGGTTAGTTTTGGCCAGGGACGCCTTTTGCCATCAGAAAATCCGATAACACATGACAGCCATCAATTTCTCCTACCGAGCTTTTTGGGCCCTATATCTCATATCAATCTACCGCCCCCTTTGACAATCACCTAGATGACCTCCACTCCCTCTTGCCAATCAATCAGCACCAATGTTGACATCAAGTCAACCCAATCCTCTCCACATGCCAACACTAAAGACAACCAATAGTAAACGCCCTATTGCCATCCCACTCCAAGCTATTTGTTTACTAGCAATTACCATCATCGACACACAGCCAATGTCTCACCAACCTCCATCTGTCCTAACCCTCGCAAGCCCCGGTGAGCCACTGGCAACATGCCAAGCATGGCTAATGAACCAACCTAGCATGCCTATCCAAACTGCTAGATCCTGTTCAGCTCTTTTATCAAGCTTTCTGTTGTTTACCAGCAAAATACAGCATTTCAAAAATCCTGTGTAATCACATAATTTAAAATCTTCTATGTGGTTTTTGTGCACATGCATATTTGTTTTATTTATGATTATTTATTTCTAAGTCACGTATGTGGGTTTATTATTTGATACATGTTATGCATATGCGCAATTAAAATTCAAAAGGATTGTTAGATGATATTTCTGCATGGTAGAATATTAAAATGTGAATATTACAAGCACCCATAATCTCCAAACTCAAAAGAGTTACCGACCCAATTAAAATGAATGGAAAATTGCCAAGGTCTTAATGTCAATATTGACCGTAAGATCTAATGAACAGCTACAAAAGCATAAGTAAGAGTACCTATTTATTCATAAAATTTCAAAACTACCATAAGCATATTTAATGAATGGTGATTTGCTCAAAAGTAATTGGGTCTAACAACCAATATTGGTTGTTAGACTTCTCAACAGATCACCACTCAAAATGAATTATTTAGATGTATTATTTACGCATGCATAATTAAATTAGTTCTGATATTGTATAAGAATATTAAAATGCATTTTATGTGTTTATTTTATTATGTAATCAATTGAGTAATTGATGACAAAATTAGACTTCCAAGCCCAATATTACTTTCTAGTACACATCTTTCAAGGAATAGTTCCTGTGGACCTTGTCTTGTGATATAATTTACAATAGAAACTTTTGCTGTACATTATTTTAATGGAATTTTAATATGTATGATCATTAATGTGCAAATGGTTGCATGTATGATATTTTATTGCCTATGATAAACGGAGTTTAGTTGTTGGTTTATTTAGTGCTCAGATTGTACTACTTGGCAAAAATTTTAAGTTTGAAATCTGGACAAATTGAGTACGTCACTTTCAAAAATTCATAACTCCAACAATACAAATCTAAAAATTCTGAAAATTAGAAGAATAAACTAAACTCTCTAAGGAATCCAACAAAAAAATCACGTCAACCGAAACCGGGAAAATCCAAAGCAGGATACATGGAGAAGGAATTTCTTTTGGACAACTGGTCGGGACTAAAATAATGGTCCATCAGAATTTTAAATTTATATAATGATAAATAAATATTAAATTAATGGAAATACAATGTTGAAGAACCAAATTCAAAAAGGTTTGATCAGCTTTAATAAAGAAACAGGTTAATAATTACACTGACAAAAGGGAAAAGCTATGGTGAATAAATTAAACACAGTCACGTATAAACCAAGTCCATATCACCAACAATGTGTCTATTAGGATAAAATAAGAACTAATGCGAGGCTAAACACTAAACATTAACCGGTAAATTAATCTAATAAAGCCAAATATGTTTATGGTGATCTTGTACCTAAATTGTGTCACCATGTCAATTTCGGTGAAGGTCACAATCTATGTTCGTCTTAAAACAGGTATTCTAAATCGTGTAGATTAGTTAGGATCATTAGTTGCTTAGACGGTCAAAGGTTTAAGTAAACGGGCAGAAACTCCTTAGTAGTTTTCTCCAACACAGGTAAGGAAGTGGGCAATTAGACATAAGACAGGTAAAGAGGTATATAAAGACCTAGAGCCCCCTATTCTCAATTGGTGTCGACCTCCTCTCCCTCTCCTTTGGTTGTCACGTCCAACACTTCTCCCTCCATCCTTGGCTACCTTGTGGACAAAACGCGTTCCAACCTTCTTCAAGTTTTGGCGAGTGGATCATGTTCTCCCTAGTTTTGCAAGAAAGAAGTACTAAGGCTTGTGTTCTAGGAGAAATCAATAAGGTTAAAGGTTAGTACTTGAAACCTACATCATAATTTCATGGAATATATGCATACATATCATGAATCATCATCTTTTAATGATTGATATATTGAAATGTATATGATTTTGATGCAAGTTCATGTTTTACTTAAGTTTCATAGAGGAATTGCATAAAATTGTGGTTAGAAATTAAAAATATGATTCATGTTTGACTCTTATTGTCATGTTTTGATGTTTAGACAAGAGGTTGTCACGATAAAAAATCAAATTATAAGATAAAACAATGAATAACGATTTTTCGTACAATTTGTTGCATGTTTATAACAAATTAGTGAATTCTATGTAGTTCACCCACATAAGAAAAACCATGATAAAATAGGGTATATCATAATGACTTAAAAACCTGCTATAGCCCATGATTTAGTGCTAAAAAAGTTTTAAAACCCAAACTTTGTTTCACTAAAGTCGAATAAGAATTGGATGAGAAATAAGAAAAACAAAACAGCTATTTATCGTAGTGTCGTGGCGCTGAGTAACAATGTTGCAGGACTGGCAAAAATAATAAAAAAAGTGGCTCGAGGATGTGAGCCGCGGCACCCAAAGCCGGGGCGCCAAGTGCCACGACATTTCCTCTACACCTATCTTAAAACAACAAGAACTTTTGTTGTACAACTCGGATTCAAGCAATTTTTTTCGCGTTATGACTATCATGATCTCTAGTTTCTACCTTCCGAGGTTTTGGTTAAGTATCCCAAGAGATATGTTTTTTAACCCAACATATATGTTTTTTTAAAGTCAGGGTTAAAAATTCTAATTTTATATTTTGTTGATGTTATGTATGCTATGTATGTGAATAGTGAATGATTATATGATGTTTATATGATGCACTATGCATGTATGTTATATGTGTTGTTTGCATGTTGTATGAACATCATGTCCATGTCATGCCATGTCATATCATATAGATATGGGTAAACTAGTCTAAACTTTAATATAACTATACATGTTTATCCTATATAGGAGTTGATCAACTGAGCGACTTGGAGCTCAAGAGTTCTCAGTAATCCAAGTCCATGTAGTCATATATGGGCATGTGCCAATGTTTAGACGGATTAATCAAAAATTAAACCAATGTTCTAACACGTTATTGTGTTACGGTAATCAGTTATCATGTTATTAAGTAATCAAGACATAAATATCAAGTTCAACCTATCGTTTTATATGTTAAGTCAAAGCGCAAGGCCTCGACCTAAGATGTTTTCACATAATTTTATTTAAATTCACGATGGCTCAATAAACCTACTACGTCATAGAATTTGGTGCATCTCCCTTAAGCAACGACCAAAGTCCATATTCCATGGCTACTGCCTTGACGGCACTAATGATCACCGGTGGTTTATTTATGTTATCACGTGGGTCTTGCGGAGGCCTCCACATTTTTCAAATTGAGTTAAGATATAATAACTCTCATGAAGTACCTATGTGCTAAAATTATCGTGAGTCGGTCTATCTAAGAGCCAAAATAAACACGTAGTTTTGTTTTTATGAATTTTCATGTTTTGTTCATGCCACTAATGTTTGGTATTGAACTCACAATTTATGTTTCAGTTTATTTAATTTATCAGGGCTTACATTTAAATCATACGGGTAATTTAACTTTACTCAAGTTTTCATGTTTGCTAATTATATTAATCTACGACAACTTACAGGTAAGTCACATGATTAGTAGTAATTAGTAAATCAAATACCAGTATTAGTATAATGCTATTGTACAAGTACACATTCATAGTTAACTTATATGGGCTTATGTATAAGTCACACAGTAATTAGCTGTCATGTTGCCATGTAGTGCAAGAATATTAACCTACTAGGGCTTATAAAGAAGTCACATGAGCAATCATAGTCAGTTTATATGCTAATCAGCTAACTAGTTATCATGCTATGTTTAGTTTAATTCGGCAACCATGTTTATGTTCAGTTATGTAAAAATACATGTTATTCAATATGTTTTCATGTTATATTATGTATTGATGCAAGTTATGAATGTAGATTGTGTGTTTGGTAGAATTGTAGGTTTGTATCTTAAGGAGCAATGGGATGAAGATTCTCAGCACTTAGGAGTTTATTTATCTTTTATTTGCATATTTTAGGATAATAGTTATAGTAAACTTGTACTGAAAGATACTCAATGGTTATACATGTAAGTATAAATTTTTAATTTCAATTTTATGTGGATGTTAAGTTTCAATTCGGCTCATTAGGTTTATTCAACTACAATTATATATATGCATGTGCATCATAAATACGCTAGTAATGGCCCTGATGTAGAAATTATACATGTTAGAAAATTGTGGTCATTACATAGATTCTTCCTCTTTTGACCTTATCAACAGCATGGATCCCATTATGTCATTCCATACAATCGTACACAAATATTTGTGGTTAAATAATGAAAAACAAAATCTTTCAAGATAGTCTCCATCCATTATCTTCTCATTAGTCCACTCTTCCCTCTTTTGCACATTACAAAATTGAGAACAATTTTTCAGCTCGGCTTATAAGGGTCTATGTTGCACTTGGCCAAACCATCTTCAAACAATGGTCATGTTTCTTGTCTTTCTCCAACACCACTCCTAATTGACCTATAATATATGACAATTGGGTACCCGATCCATTGAAGTCATGCCAGACAACCACCTCAAATACTTGTTGATAATCAATAAGTTTAGTAGGCCAACATTTTGCTCCATTTAGAGAAGTCGGGCTTAATGTTGCCTGGTAAAATTTGCCTTTCAAGCTCAACAGAATACAGCTATCACAAAGTACACCCAAGGCAGTTGCTCTCTATGTCAACCATCCAGTAGTAGTTAGATGTGATACATCTAAATCTTCATCTACTTTTGCCTCAACCATGGACCCAAATTACACAAAAGGATGTGTTTGTGAGAGTTCAAGATCCCCTAAGCATATAAAAAGCTCCGCTCTTCCCATTTTGCCATTGAACTGCCTTTTCATTTTTTTTAAATTGATTATCTTAAAACATCTTGACTTAAGTGCTCCATTCCAACTTGCTCTCAACTCCCTTGGTGTATTGAATAGTACATCATTAGCAAAAAGCATACATTAAGAAAACTCATCTTGGATTTTGTGTAGCATTTTATTAATGAAGGTTATTTTTAAAAGCCTTCATGAACATACTTTCGTATTCCATTAGGACCGTATCATTTTCTAACATGTTTATTGTGATTTAAGCACTAATATATCTTATGGCATGACGTTCACAAAGTAAACCTTGTGTTAATAAGGCTGCAATTTAACCAAACAAAAAAACATTGTAAAACATTCAATTTTTGTGCTTCAATTTAAAATAAACAAAAATACCTCAGCAAATGCTCTTGCATAACCAATCCTAAGCCCATACAAAGATTGGCATCAAGAAGAGCATCAAACCATCAAAGATTTTACATTTGCAATCAAATAAATTCTACCTTATAATCTATATCCATAACACCTTTTGGCCTCATTTAAAAGAAAACAATTCAATCATTTCAAGGGTAAGAACACCCTAATGTGAATGTCATCAAGCTAACTTCATGCCCAGCTAGAAGAATTCACATCACACGAAATGTCTATCTCAACCAAAATCACAACTTTCGCAATTTCTACTAGAATATTCTTAACAACTTGTCTTCCTCACCAAGAAACCAATGATGTGTTGCAAGCTTTAACATTGCCAACCAATTTACCTATTTTCAACAAACCTATCTACATCACTATCAACTGCTGGTGCATTCCACCACAGATCTTGAAATTGTTTATGTAATTCCACCAAAACTAATTTGTAGTATATAGCACAAGCAATGTGGCGACAAACCTTCTAATACTTGATTACCAATAGAAATGAGACAATAATACTAATTTCACAATGTCACAGACAGAAGAATGAACATGTTTCATCATTGTGGGTTAATTTTTTCAACAACAATGCTTAAATGTATAGATTAGAAGGATAATTAGTACTCATCAAAGGCGAAACATACCATTGACGGGAGCTTAGCCAATGTGGAAAACAATCGTGCATAGAGAAAAGGTTGTTCATACACAACTGTTAATTGTAATAACATTAACAATTAGCATTGATGATGCTGTTGCAACAAAAAGAAAAATTACACCCAATGAGCAAAGATTGATAAAATTCCTACCTGGCCCAAGGTCTGCGGGAAGCATTTGCTCAATAATATTGGTCAACTGGGACTTAGCCAACTTAGTAAGCTGCCAAAATATTGATATAAGATTTACAACCTATAGAAAACTAGACTCACAAAAAAAATTTAGGAATTTTACATTAGCGCAAAATTTTAATAAATCTAGCAATAAAAGAAAATGCTTAAGGAGGGAGAAAATTAGCCATCATTGGACAAAGCACCCTAAGAAGGTTCCACCTACAGTACATTTTGCCATTTTCCAAACAAATTAAAAAGAAGATTTCGCAGGTCACATCCAAAGTACATTTTGCCGGAATAGACAACACTTTGAATGGTTAAATGAAAAAAATAGCTTCCTAAAACTGAGAAAAATTAATTAAAATAATGCATTAAAGTTTAAAAAGTATTCTCAATTTCAAAGACAACCATGAGTGCAATTGCGCAGAAGTAGTGTACACTACTATTATGATAAAAGAGATGGGTAAGCAAACTAGGATGAAAAGTGTAAGATGACACGGATAGATATCAGGATAGCTATGGTTATTATTTTTAGCAGGATTTGGTCCATAATTGATACTAAAATACAATACCTGTCTCAAACCATAGTTGTTAAATAGTAGATGGCAAGTGTTGAGAAATTCGTGTTATTTAAGTTGAAAAATAATAAGCTGGAAGGTCTTACATCCAATAAGCAACTGAATATTGATGTGTGATAGCACTTATTTATTACTGGAATTCTAAATTGCCATTAAAGATATTTTTAATGAATCGTGTTCTTGCTTATGAATGGGTCTTATGGCTACATCAGCTGTAAGACCTTAACAGATTAGTACTCATTTATGTTTGTGTTTGACCTGTTGAATTCTTATCTTGTTTGATAGAGATGCACATTAGGAGTTTAGTTGCCATTTTCAAAGGATCACACGAATCACTCTTGTGATCTTCCATGTACAATGCGTTGTCTAAAAATACATGAATATAAGAAGGGTGTGATCAATTAAGATCTGACCTATCAATTCCCTATCTATTTATTATCTTAACAGTTGAAATTCTTCAATATGGTATCAAAGCCAAAGGGTAATGGTTCAAATCCTATTGGAGATATATACTTAGAGAAATATTAATTTGTGTCATGTTGTGCCAAATGGACTATTTAGCCCCGTCATATCCACAAGCTAAATCATTAAAATTTGCTTGACCATATGGGGAGTGTTGAAGTAAATATTAAGTAGTTCCCCTTGCACCATTGTTTTCTAATGTTTTCTATACTACACGTGTTTTGTACTGCATGTGAACGGGCGTCCATGGCTTGTGGGAGTATGCACCATCAATCCTAGAATGACTTATTGAATAATAATTACCTTACCCATTTCCCATAGTGTATTCAAAATGCATTTTGCTGCTTTCTCGTTAAAGAATTTTTCTGTTCCAAAATGGTTTATTTGTATCCTGTAGTTTTATTGCCTTAAAAAGGTTTTTAATTGTGTTGAGATATGAAAGGATTTCTTTATGTTCTAGGATTTTCAATTACATTTTGTGGATTTTGGGAATTTTCTTAACATTCTGCTCTAGTATGTTGAATCGGACTCAATACCCTCTTCGAATTTATCTACATATGCCAATGGCCTTTTCGAAGAATTTTTTTCATATTGCTGCTTCGGCCAGCTTAATTCTGCTTAAGATTAACACTATTCTCAAAAGACCATTGTTCAAGCTGTACCATACAATCACAACTTGAGGAGGAAAATATGGACATCCAGTTCAAAAATGCTGCTATTGCCAAGTCGCTATTGCTGCTACTGAATGTCGTGTGATCTTGACCAAGGTGATATTAGCTTGAGGGGGATTATGAATGTCTACCTTTCAAGGCTGCTGCCATTTTATTGCCAGTGGGAGTCATTAATTGTTGCTGATGTTTTTTGATTAGTCACTCTGATATGGTCATGAATGCTTGTAACGAGGAGAAATTATAAAATCATAATTAGTGAGAATTTTGGATAGTAATTAGTAGTTGAGTGAGTTTTTGTAATTGGCAGGAAAAGTTAAAAGACTTTGATTTTTTATCTGAATTTGATTTAGACAAAAAGGAAAAAGAATAAAAAAAGAGAAAAAATACAAAAAGGGGAGGAAGTGGACTGGTAATCAGTTTTTCTGATATTCAATGAAATTTTTCTTCCCATCTACACCTTCATCCTGCATTCTCTTCCCACCTTCTACTATTTCCTTCCCTACATTCGACATCGTTCTCTTGCAAATTGATCGGTAGTTCATTAGCAATCTGGCAAAAAAGATGTTAATGAGTCCCGTGTTACCAAGGGCGGCATCCTCTAATCCAAACACTTCTGGAATTCTTCCAACGTCGGTGGCTAGTGACAAGTTGGTATCAGCACCTGTGAAGATGGAGTCGAGTGTAGGACAACTACAATTAGATCTAGCCTCAAAGAAGCAAGCTGATGAGGAACGATTTTGCAAGTTGGAGCCATTTTTGAGGCCATCACTCAACAATTGGCTGATTTAGGTAAGACTCATGATAGATCTCACATAAAAATTGATCGCATTTCCCAAATGAATCGAAAAAGTGATTTTACTGTTCACACTATGATCCACCATATAAGTCCCAAATTCCTTCTGTTATTTCACCAAGGCATAATTTTATAAAAGGGATGCAAACATTGTCTGAATCTACTCATGCAAAGTCTATGAAGATGATTAGATTAGAACGTCCTAAATTCAATGGAGAAGGAGATCCAATTTACTGGATCGGATAGGCCGAGTAATTTTTTTGACACGATATAGCATATGAGGATCATGTTGTGATGGCCACATTCCATTTGGGGGGGCATGCACAGTTGTGGTACAAGCTGTTATGTGATGATGAGGGTGAGTTGTGTTGGGAGGAACTTTGTGACAGTTAATGAGAGATTAGGCTCATCTGAATTGGACAATTTCACTGGAGAATTAGGACATATGAAACAAACAGGAGTGGTGGTGGACTATCAGAAACAGTTTGAAGTCCTTTGAGTAAATTAAGAGCGATATCGAGGGAGCAGAGAGCTGTTTTCTTTGTCAATGGCTTAAAAGAGTGCATTAGAAATAATGTGCAAATTTGTCGGCCTCAAACCTTACATGCGGCAATAGTGTTGTTAGCTAAAAAATATGAACAAGAAGAAGAAGCTCAGCGAAGATCAAGATACTCTTTGTTGGATCAAAGAAGAGCTATACCTTCCGACAATGACAGTAAAGCAAGTGAACAACCAATGGTGAAATGACTGAAAATGACGACAACACAACCAAGGTCAATACAATCAGCTCTTCTAAAGTGCTTATTGTTAAAATTTTACTTCAAGTGAAATCCAAGAAAAGAGGATGAAAGGGTTGTGTTTTTCATGTGACGAAAAGTATGAGCCAATATATTGCTGGAAACAATTGTTTTTGTCCGACACATACACAGCCAAAGAAATGGAAGAAATGAAGTGTGAATATGATCCTATTTTGCTGTTACAGGAGGCAGAACTAGAGATATCATTGAGAGCTGTTAATGAGAGTTGGGCACCAGATACTATGAGAATGCTAGCATGCATTTATGGAAAATCCCTTATTTTGTTATTAGACACCGGCAGTACTCATAATTTTCTGAGTAAAGAGGTTGCAAAAACTTTGAGAATATCTTGCGCAGATCAAGGGGCTGTGAGAGTAGAAGTAGCAAGTTGACAACCAATGAGGCCCCAATTCATGACTGGAAGGGACACCAAACAAAGGCCTCTCTATGTCCTCAAGTGTTTGCAAACAATTGCCTGTACTGATTACAAGGGATGGAGTTTCTAATCGATTTTCACATTCTGGAGGTTAATGACTATGATGCAGTGCTTAATATTCAATGGCTGAAATTGTTGGGGCCAAATCTGGTGCAATTTGAATAATTTGAGCATGTCCTTTACATGGCAACAAAATTAAGTGATTTTTCAAGGATTGGATTCAAATAAAAAGCATTGATATCTTGGAAAAAAATGGGAAAAGTGCTAGCTACATCAGGAGCTCTATCACTGTTGAAGATTTAAGAAGGGGGCCAGCTTTGATGGATTCTCAGCTCACAAAAAGAAAAAAGGAGAACTGAATGAGATTTAGGTTACATTCACGGATTTGTTTACAATACTGACAAGTCTACCACCAAAGAGGAGTTGTGCTCATCACATTCAACTATTGGACGAGAAAATATTGTTGAAGTAGAGGCCGTACAAGTATCCTCATATCCAAAAGGCTGAAATTGAGAAATAGGTGGCAAAAAATGTTGGATGAAGGAATCTTACAACCTAGCTCCAATCCTTTCTCAGCAACTGTGCTATTAGTTCATAAACAAGATGTACGTGGAATTACACAACGACTATAGACAGCTGAATCAATCCACTGTGAAAAACAAGTTTCTAATACCATTGATAGAAGAATTCTTGGACAAATTACATGGCGCTAAGATCTTTTGTAAATTGGATTTGAGGTTTGGTTATCACCAAATGAGGATATTTACAAGACTGCTTTTCAAACTCATTCGGGGCAGTATGAGTTTTAGGTGATGCCTTTTGGACTCACGAATCCAGCCACTTTCCAATCGTCAGTGAATGAGAATTTTAGACCTTATTTGAGACCGTTTTATCCTAATGTTTTTTATGGCATTTTAATATTTAGTGAATCTTGGAAAGAAAATTTGGATCATTGAAGCACAGTCTTTTACATACTATGAAAGCAGCAGTTATTCTTGAAGAGATCGAAATGCCACTTTGGATCTGGGACATGTTATTTCTCAACAAGGAGTGAGCATGGATACAGAAAAAGTGAATGCAGTTAAGAACTAGCCCCAACCACAAACGCTGAAATCAATGAGAGCTTTATTGGGCCAAGGTTTTGGGAAGATAGCACATCCCCTAGCAAAAATGTTAAAGAACTCTTTCCATTGGTCTCCTCAATCTGTTGCTACTTTCATATCTTTGAAATCTGCTCTTATCACGGCGTCAGTGTTGCAGTTACCTGATTTCACTGTTCCATTTGCAATCGAGTGTGATGCATCAGGAGAAGGGGTTGGCATTGTGTTGCTACAGAAAGGTCATCCTTTGGCATACTTCAGTAAGTATTTAACTGGCAAAGCTAGATTTTTCTCAACCTACGCTCAAGAGTTACTAGCATTAGTAATGGCAGTTGAAAAGTGGAAACAATACTTATGGGGCTCAAGATTTGAAGTTTATACAGGTCATGAGAGTTTGAAACACTTGTGGGAAGAGAAAATTCATACTTCTCAACAGTAGAAATGGCTGATTAAACACATGGCTTTTCATTTTCTGATCATATACAAACAAGGAAAAGACAATAGCAGGGAATTCTCCAAGAAGCTGGTGTCGTTGGTTACCATGGATATCATTTGGCTACAATACATCAGTGCATTCATAAACAAGAGATCTCTTATGGGCGGCCACCCCCAACCCCCAACATTTCTCTCTCATGTGCAAGATACAGCTCAATTGGCCAAGATCAAGCACTTATTATAAGGCTGAGAAAAATTGCTGGTTGAGATTCGTTTTCATTTGAAACAAGCATAGGAGCGTATGATGTTGAATTATGATCGAAAACATCGAGAATTAACATTTTCTGAAGATGATTTGGTCTACTTGAAACTGAGGCCATACAGACAGCATTTGGTCAAGATACTCAGCATAAACTGTCTCCTTGCTATGTGGGGCCATTCAGTGTAATTGACCGCATTGGAGAAGTGGCACATGACTTGAATCTGTCGGCAGGTGCTAAAATTCATAATGTGGTTCATGTTTCACTCTTGAAACCAGCATTGGGAAGAACTGAAACTGCAGACCCAACAATTTTATCGTGCATAGGAGAAAATGGGGCATTCAACTTACAACCAACCTATGTTTTGAAACAGAGAACTTGGAAAGAAAAGAAGCAATGCTTGGTTCAATGTTTGAGGGGCTCAAAGCAGTGAGCAACCTAGGAGAACGAGGCAGATTTGCAAGCAAAGTTTCCTGACTATTTCTTTGAGGACAAGGAAATGCTCTAGGGAGGGGGAATTGTTACACGGAGAAATTATAAAGTCAAAATCAGTGAGAATTTTGGATAGTAATTAGTAGTTGGGTGAGTTTTTTAATTGGAGGGAAAAGTTTAAGAGTCTGTTTGATTTTTTAACTGAATTTGATTTAGAAAAAACAGGAAAAAAATAAATAAATAAGAGAAAAAATATGACAGGGAGGCAATGGAATTGTAATCAGTTTTTCTGATATTCAATGAAATTTCTCTTCCCATATTCTCTTCTTCCCACCTACCATTTCCTTCTCTACATTCGCCATCGTTCTCTTGCAGATTGATCGGTAGTTAATCAGCGATCTGGCGAAGAAGTTGATGAGTTGTGTTAACCAGGGTGGCATCCTCTAATCCAACCACTTCTGGAATTCTTCCAACAATGGTCGCTGGTGACAATGCTGCTCTTGCTAAGAATTGGTTCTGACTTTGGACTATCACAACTGCTTCTTATGTGATCTTGCTACTATGAACATTGTTCATTAGGAGCTATCTCCTGATTTCCTTTTCTTTTCTTCCCAAATATAATGTATTTGAAGCTTGGTGTTTACAATTCAAGCTATGTCGTATTGATTATGAGACATAGCTTGAGGGGAGTCTTGGAGTGCATTGTGTTTATCCATAAGCAACAATTAGAACTTTTACTTCTTAATGTATTAAAACTAGATCTGAATGTTAAGGAGAAGAAGTTAATAGTTGTTCATATTGTCCTCAAAATCAAGGATTTATAGTAGTAATTTTGTATCTCTTTGTATGGCTGTAAATATCAATAAATTAATGAAAAAGAGATCCATAACCTTAACAGCTACTCCTATTCTCCTCTTCCTTGTCTTCCTGCTATGCTAAACTGGTTATCCATTATTTATTATCCAAACTGTTGAAATTCTTCAACAATAAGAGACAAGCACAATATGATTTATAAAATTGGCACACCTAGCTTTATTTTCTAAATGACATGGAACATGATTATTTGACATGCTAACCAGTGTGTCCAACATTAAGGCCTCTTAAGAGCAAACAAACCTGCTCTTCAGACAATGGTTCGGAAAGAGAGCATAATGAAAACAAAGCTGCCTCTTGCATCTGCCAAAAAAATAAAAAGACGTGATATTTTATGAACTGCACCCATGGCAATTTACAACAAAGAATTAGATAATTATGAACTTTTTTCTAACTCTGCCAATGCTTGAGAATTCTTGGTCCCAAGCCTCAACAAAGGAGGAGGGTTTGATGTTAGAAAGGGCATCAGACTATCCAAAATTTTGTCGTTTGTAATTATATAGATCCGAGTTCAGGATGTATGTCCCCAACACCCTTTGCTTATTGGGTGGAAGAAGACAGAGTAAGAAAATTATGCACTAATACTAACAGATTATGAACTGCCTCATAAAATAATAGATTATAAACTGCAAACAAAGACGACAATTAAGAATGAAACTTTAATGGGAATTAATAGGCAATTTACAACAAAGAATTAAAAGAAACTTTAAAATTCCAGCTGCATTAATCTAATTTAGCTACATTTAATTTGAGTTTCCCTATTCTAGCTAATCAGCTCTTTCCCATTGATAAGGGATTCACATAGCAAAGTAGCTGCCCCGTGGATAAAACTAATGCAGTTTAAGATTTCATTTTTATCAACTCATCAAGCTTTGCAGAAGCTCAATGCTGATAATGATAAATAAAGCTCTCCATAAATTTTTCTCTTAACATGTATTTAAAAGGACACCGTGTAAAAAATGTGGATCAAGTAGAAATTGGTGAGATTTAATCATCTCTACAAAGGGATGGCTAAAGTTGGAGATCCACAAAGCTACCAACTTGTAAGCTCAAGATGACACTGGTTGCTATATGCTATCTCAAACAAAAACATGCTTTCCCAGGTATCAAAGATCATACAGTCTACTTCATGAATTTCAATTCACAAACCTAAGAACAACAACAAAACAAGAACTTATCAAAATCAAGCAATAAATAGAAAGACAAATGTAAACCCACTTTCCACCAGTTCGTAGAGCCAGATTCTTTTAAGAGTGAAGATTCAATAAAACGCTTTTCAAAACCTTCAATCAAGGCATCAATGGCATTGGCCCCATGTAAGGTTATTATCTCTTCCAACAATAAAATGCCTGAAAATAAACTTCATTAGGACATTTAATAATTTCATATACAATACAGCATATAGACAAACATCAGAATCAAATGCACGTAGAAGAAACTATAGTCAAACAATTCTGAAAAAGAGAATATTTATTGAATCTTATTGCTAAAGTAAATAGTATATGGCTTCTTTTCCTCATAGCTTGAACTTTTAGGACAAGTGGTTGAACTATTAAAAATAACATCAAAGGCAAAGAGAGTGACATCAAATCTTATAGGTGTATATGCCCAGATGAAGATTAATTGAGGCAATGGACGTTTTTCATTGTTTACATGATAAGCAGCAAAACTTGCTTATATGTGTAGTGAGAGTTGAAGTGCATTTCAATCTTCCTCATACACTTGAGCTTATAGATTGTTAGCCCATCTAAATTTGAACTTATGAAGTACTTTGAGGTAAGTTTGTCATATTGGATTAGTATTGTGCCAGTCAATCCTCTTGGATAGATGTCGGAGATGTGTCATAAATATATCTAAGATTTTGAAAATTGTTTGATATAGATAAAATAAGATTAAAAATATTTCATAATAGCTATATATACACAAAAAAACCAATTAAATAAATATTACATTTAAAACAATAAATATTTAAAAACCACTAAAATAATAATATTAAGAAACAACATTTCTCATAAATATAGAATTAAGATAAAATATTTGGAGGAAACTTTGTAATATAACTGCTCAACAACAATAGTGTTGAATTAACGAGTTAATAATTACAATTTAATAAGCACATATTTCTTACATATGATAATATAAAATTCAACGTGTCTGAAATAAAACTTTTATAACAATTCTCACTCAATTAAAAGAATATAAACAAATAATTAAATATCTAACTTATACGATGAAATAAAATCAAAATATCTATAGTAAATTTTACATACATAAATATGTAAATAAACATATGTATAAGTTAAATATTATTATTATTATATGTTTATATATATATATATGATAACCTTTTTTGTTAAGTATAAAATTAGTTAATTTTTTTATTAATTCTCATAATAATCTAAATTAACAATTTCATTATTTGTTATCAATCTAAAATTATATAAAAAATTGTGAACTTATATTTTTATTTATTGCTTTATTTATATCTTTATGTGAATGGCTTTTATTAAATGTTAAATTTTTTCTTTTTTCTTTTTTTCAAAAAAAATAAACATTTACAACCATTCCCCCAACCCACCTGACATCTCTCCCCGACCCACCTACAAAACCCACCCGACCCGACCTACTATCTTCTATTTTATTCATAGTTGCCACCGCCCAACAAAGAACCATCATCCCGCCACCGCCAGCCTCCTTCAATCTTCCCCTTCCCCCTTTTACTTCCACTACACCGTCCCACTCCATTTCCTCCTCCAGGCGATAAAATTCCCATCTTTCTCCTCCCCCTTCTCATTTTCAAAACGGGAACTGGCGCCACTTCCTCCTCAACTCATTCACGCCCTTTGGTGGAGCCCAACCTGCTCCAACTGGACTGGCATCTCTCGCGTTTGGTGGTTGGCTTCCACCTCCCCCATCACAACCTCTCCAGCCACCCCCACCCCCACCTCTACTGCCTATCCATCCTCTTCCTCCCTCTGCTACCCCATGTCGGCTGTTTCTCGCCGACTTGCCAGTGACGTCGCAGATATTGGCGACAAGTGTATCACCGATAGTTTTCAAGTCAACCACCTGCTGAGACTGACATGTCTGCAATAATTAGCCAACATATAGCAAGACTACAGACCTTGCTTTAAACTGCATCTTGAAGTTGAACACAAAAATCTAATCATGAAATTCTATCAAGCATATTCAAGAAACAAATAAATTCAGACGGTTATATTTAAAAGTAAGTGTATATAATAATTGTAACATCCACTTACCGGAAACTCGACAACTAAATGTAGCATTATCCTCATCAGAAACATACTGATTTGCATCTAACAACCAGGCATTTACCTGTACGATCAAATTTATTTAATTAATTACATAGTTATTTAAAGTCGAAAAAAATTAGTTTAAATGGTGTAGCTGTTCATACAATCTTAAAATTCACAGCAACATGCCCTAATATTACAGGTTTCACAATAAATTACATTTTGGCAATCTAGAAGAACAATTCTAGAGCAGAGAAGCCCAGACAACAGGCTCTTGCTTCTCATACAATATTTGAAGTTCAATTAGCCTCTAAAGTTCTCAACTACAAGTTGAAAATTTTAGATATTTGTAGTTTTCATTTTGGCCTCCTAAGGCTTAGTTTGTTTATCTGTTCCCTTTGAAGGTTTTCTCAATGAAATTTAACTTCATCAAAAAGAAAAAAAAAGAAAGGGCATATATTTCCCATTCCCTTTCATTCTTAACCCTCATCTGTGTCCTCATCGCTTATTCATCGGCACTATCTCTTTCTGTCTTTGTTCTTCTTTGTTGCCTACAATGATTCCTCACCTCACTCATAAACAAACACTTCCTCATCAATGAATGCCACAAACCCATCAAATCACTCATAGTGCCACAAAATAGAAGTTGGAATCATACATATTCTACAATATTCGTGTACTTGCCTCCCTTGTAATGATAGCTTAAAGGCGGTTCAAACAACAATGTACAATGCCGAAGAGATTTTACATAAAGTACAATTAGTTTTACCACAACCAAAGTGAGCTAGTTCCCATGGTGATCATTGAAATTTAGGAAATTCAAAGACTTGGAGAATTATAGAAAGATGGCAATGAAATTCGAGGTTGGAGAGAAAAATAAAATTATGATGTACCTGTTCCTCTGTCATTTGTAGGTAAGCCAGTGTATAATATACCAACTCTTTGACATGATTGTCAAAAACCTGGAAAGGATTGAAATACAAAGACAAATATAAATAAACTAATGTAGCAAACAAAATTACATATAAAGGAGAAAAGAGGGATAGAGTTGGCGTACGGTTGATAGTCTAGAATTTCCCACCAGAGTTAGGAGAAATTCAAATAACTGCAAATGTTTACCGGAAGAACAAATTATACATATACGTTAATTTGAAAACTTTTCTAAAGAAAATCCATACAGAGTTTCCCCACCTGTATGGCAAAGGCCTCAAGGCTCTGCTTTGTACCATCTGAATCAACTCTTTCACTGTATGAATTATCAGTGCCTTGAATGGCTGATGATTGATATGAATTCAAACACGTAATAAATGTCCGCCAAAGAGGTTCCAGGATAACTGTTCCAACAAGTTAAACAACTTTACAACCTATGAATAACTGAGTTAAGTGTAAGCATATTGCAAAAATTAGAATATTATGCTCCATAAGAACACTAACCAGTAAATTCATCGCGTATATAATTTGAAAAGTACTGCACAAACTGAATTAAACACTTCAAGACCTGGCAACAAGAAAATCAGCTCTAAATAAAACTCTTCAAATATTTGAAAATTTTATTAAAAAAACCATTTGATGGATAGAATACAGACCTCAATCCTCATGGACCAGTCATCAGGATCATACGATGAAACAGGAGGCCTTAAGATTAGAGCAAATTGTTCCATCCATGGTTTAATCATTGGCATGATCAACCCTCTAATTTCTTTCTAAGAATATCCACTCAATCACAAATACTCAAAGCGATAAAAGTAATGGAAATGCCTTATGAAATGGTGGGTTTTGATGTTCAAACCTGATAAACACCACTCATGGCCCCTATAATGGATATGCATGAATGAACTACAGACAGAGCTTTTGACCTAAGCGGTGTGAAATAGACCTGAACAGGATAACAATGGACTGAGTGCAAGATACTTAGAAATTTACCTATTTTCGTAAAGTATTTAACTTCTAATGCAGTAGAGAATGCAGAAAACAAAAACCAATAGGCTACAGAAACTAACATGTGGTGATGATATCACGTTATACAAAATTGGAAAGGAAGTGGCTACTAATGTCGGAGCCAACTTGTCGTCCACATCAGATGATATAAGACTCAGACATCTTAAAGCTCCATGTACTACAAAAGCAATTTAGCATCCCCAACATAAGCCTTGTGCACATATAGAAATCTTATAAAACCAAATATGTTGTATGTTTTCTAAGGGTTTTAAAAAATATATCAAATTATGACATCTCACTTCACCTCCACTCAAATTAGAGTGATCACTGATCAAATTCAAGAGAAAAGGAAGAAGATCAGGCCAATCTGTTGGCCAATCATAAAGTGCTATTGAAGCCACAGCCATGCTCACAGCTGTGCAGATTTTTCCTTGAGGGTCATTCAAAGCTGAGAGAAGGTTCTCGCGAATGATATTCTGCATGGCACAACATCATTTTTAACAACATAAAGGGATCAGCAAAAGAATAGGTTCATCCATTTCGAGTAGCAACCAACAAGGCATATTTGAATACATCAACAAAAATAGATATTTGAAGACCTTTTCTAACAGCGGAAGCACAGGATACACAAAATTATCATCATCTTCGTGCCAATGCTGTTTCACGAGCTGCTTCAGTAGCACGGCTGCCAAGTAATAATGCAAAGTCGAGGAAGAGCCAAAGTAATAATTCTTCACTATCCAAAAATTTTTTAGAGATTATGTAAAAAATTTGATAGAAAGAAAAGTAATTAATGGACAACAAAGGATATCTGACGCAGTCCCACTTGCAGATCTTTGCTGACAGCAATTTTGCATAATACCACGCCAAAACCTTCACAAAGAAATCAAAACAGCCTCATCAAAGCTCAAAGCACAAATTTTCAAAAAGAAACAAGGGAAGCAAAAAAAGTATTCATATACAGAACCTTAATGGGCATTTGACTTCATTATTTTGGCGGTTATTTTTAGGAAATCAAATAAAAATAATGCTGAAGCTTCAAAATGGTGTTTCAAGGACATAGAGACGACAGACAACATAAATAATGTTCTTTTAAAAAGAACACAAATAAAGTTGATGGCCTTATCATAAATATGAAAAAAAGTAATAAAAGATCGAATTATAAAAACTCTTTTGCCCACCAAAATAACATAAGAGTGCAAGCAAAAATCGAACTCGGGTGGGAGATGAAATAGAAGAGATAATATAAGAGGAAACAAAATGAAGACCTGGTCGAACGGTGGCTTCCTGGAGTGAAGCTTCGGCGAGGGAACGGACGTCCTGGTTAGCGTCGAGAGTTGCGACCAAGCAGCTGAGCAGCCATTCCTGGTCTAGATCCATCGGAAGACGGAGCTCGGCGGCCCAGCAGCTCTGTAAGAGCCGGACATAATTTGCAAAACTAGGGTTTATAATGTAAAAGCGGATGTAGGAAGGTTGCAGCCGTCTCTGGCGGGGCTCTCCATATGGGCGCGAAAATGTGGCAAAACGTACGGTAGGATCTGGCCCATATGCGAACCGGATTCTCTATCAACCAGACGTATCCTACTGTCTACCGTCCACCGTTATCATCTACCATTTATTTAAAGGTGGGTATGAACGTTCGAATTGGTCCATCTATCTGAAGTCCAAAAGTATGTCTAATTAAATTCTATCGATTGAATTTAACCGAATTAAAACAAAATAAATATGGATATTTCTTTAACAGAATCGAATGTCCGATATTTTCATCAATAATATAATATTTTCAACATTTGTAAGGCTAATATTATAGTTTATAAAAATTTTAAAATATAATATACAATAAATTAATTAAGTTCATATATAAAATTAATATTTAATATCTTAAATAACAAAAAATGACATACATAAGATAAAAGTCACTCTTATTAAAGCCAGAAATACTTGAGAGTTAAGACCCAACAATCTCATACGTGAAATGGCATAAAAAGATGACAAGTAAAGCCAATGATGCAACATTCAAAATTTCAATTATATCGCCAATAGTATATGATGTTTGTTCTGCAAGAAAACATTTGTTCTCATACAAATGTGAGTGAACAGTTAATCAAGTGCACTGGTTTCATTCGTTAATAAGCACCAACGTCTCAGGTAACAAAACATTTCGAAGAAAAAGCAGATTCAAAAACTACAACTTTAAACAAGCTAAAGTTTGGTATAGAAAAGAGCAGGCAAATTTTATAAATTAATCTCAACAACAGTTTCACCATCCTTCAATCTTTGTATCCCTCAACAGAAAATAATCTTTAAAATTTGGTATTCTCTAGCAATTATCAAAATGCTAAGTAGCAAGGGAAGCAAAGAGATAACATCTTAAGTAGGATACACACATTTAGAATGTGTTCAATATGATCAGCTCACAGTACTGCCATTGTGCTTGTCAACATTCAGCATAATTAGTTAAAAATATAAGAGTTTACATAGTGAGAAACAACTTAAACGAATTACCATTCTTAATTTCATTAATAAGGTCATCCCCACCAACAATGTCAGCTCCAGCAAGAAACCAGCTAATAAAGTCACACAAACATAGTAACACTTTGACAGTACCTAGTGTAAAAAATATATATCAAATTATAAATATAAAATGTCATAACTAGTGTAAATCAATTCCATTTATAAAAATAATATCAACAAATATTAGTAATTAACACTTTGACAGTACCTATTCCTTTCAATATGCAAACTTCCTTCACCAAATAATTACACAAATTTTTATAGTTCAATCACTGCACAATTTCGTTAGTATAAAATTTTTTTACATTATCATCCAAGTATAAATAATCTAACTTTATAAAATAATAAGAATTAATTCTAGATATAAAATAAACTAAATTTAGGATAAATCTAAGAAATATACATGCGGCGGCAACAGGCGGCTATTCGGCGGAGGCAGGCGGCGTCGGCGGTAGTCCGGCGGCAAAGGCAGGGCAGACGAGGCAGGCAGTGGCGAATGTTTACACAGCGTGCAGAGGGTGGCGGTCTGGCGGAGGCGGGAGCGGCGGAGGCGGGAGCGGCGGAGGCGGGAGCGGCGGAGGCGAGAGCGGCGGAGGGCGGGGGAGGGCGGTGGCAAGAGGCTGCGGCGGAGGGCGGCGGCAAGACGTTGCGGCAGAGGCGGCGGCGGCAGAGGCAAGGGCACGCGGTGGCGGTTCGGCGGAGGCAAGGGGAGGGCCGGGGAGGGTGGGGGAGGGCGGTGGCAAGAGGCTGTGGTGGAGGGCGGCGGCAGGACGTTGCGGCAGAGGCGGCGACGGTATAAACAGTACTAATGTGGTCATTGCTAGGGTTTGGAAGTTAGGGTTGATTTGAGACCGTCCACGGACGTTGTCCGAGCCCGACGGACAAGCCGGACATTAATTCGATCGGACAAGTTTTGTCCGATAAAATTTCGGACAAACGCGGACAATAACTTGTCCGACGTCTGTCCGACCGATGCCTACCTCTATATCTATTTTTACTCGTAGTTCTCGGATTTCTTGTTTTTGTGGGTGGTTAATTCTAACCTTTTTGTCATAAGATTAATATTTATCAATCTAATGACTTACAATTATGATAACATGAAATTAACTCTAAGAGATGTACCAATTATTACCTTTTTTGACACTCCTTGTTCTAACTTTATTGTCATTAGATTAAAATTTATCTTTCCAATGACTTACAATTATGATAACATAAAATTAACTCAATTGGTATACCAATTATTACCACGACATTCATGATTTATTATTACTACCATTAAGATGTGTTTAGCGGCTCAATGACAAACTATTATGATAAACTAGGTTACTACTCACACTGCTGGCACAAAACTTATAATTTTTTTTACAAAATACATATTAAAAATACTTATAATTAAATTAATAAATAATTAATTATAAATGTAATGCCCAACAAAAACCATAAGTTATGAAGTCAGATTGAACACGTCCTCTTCAAAAATAAGACTTTTGAAAATTAGAGGGATGAAATTAAGCTCTTTAAGAAATCCAAACAAATTAAGAATCGTATAAATCAAATTTCTATAAAAAGAGTTATGATTTTACATAGAATTTCTTTTGGATGGATAAGTCTAGACTAATCACATGGTCTATTAGAATAATGCGTCTCAATATTTACAAGATTAATTGGGCAAGTCTTAAGCCACTACAAGGAAAATAACCATAAAAACAACAAAATCAATTGTATATAACAATTAATTACAACGACAACTGAGATATTTGGTGACAAAGAGGTCATGTAAAACCCGTGACTTGCTTTTAAAATACATGCACAAGGTCAAGGCCATTTGTGTATACGTATTATAAGGGTCTATATCTATATTCCCAAATATATAATGGTGGGTCTATATCTGTATACCCGAATATATAATGGTAACATCAAATACACTTTAATAGATTGAGTTATTAGTATATACAAGAGTATATGTTTGTTTGTTTTCATT
Organism: Piper betle; assembly: GCA_033002965.1. Taxonomy (NCBI): domain Eukaryota; kingdom Viridiplantae; phylum Streptophyta; class Magnoliopsida; order Piperales; family Piperaceae; genus Piper; species Piper betle. The sequence goes on along the minus strand of JAURVB010008500.1, from coordinate 34,840 downwards.
CGTTTGTTAGATAGTAAAATTAAATTTAGGTTGTCAATCGTAAAAAGATGTATTAATTAGGGTTTTGGTCGGGTTGGTAATTTTCAAAGCATGTCATTCGACAGATGTCTCGCTTATCTTATTTTCCATTTTTTTTGACTCGTGTCCATAATTTATTTGACACGCCTTGACAACCTGTAAATAGCTTTTAGAAGTTTCAAGTACCTCATTTATACCTAATTAGTTTTATCCAATCGGTGTGAAAAATTATTAAAATACCCGTGACAATTTTCAAAATTACCAGAAAGCGCTCATTTTTCTACCCTAAATACCTCCCCTTTATTTCTTCTTCCTCCCCATTCCTCCCTTCTCCCCACCACACCGACCAACCCCCCACCTACTCTCATTACTAGTAGCACGTCCCTACCCACCTCACCATCACCAACCCCTTCTCTTCCTCTCCTCTTCCTTTCCTTTCCTTTCCTTTCACTTCCCTTCCCCTTTCTTCCCCTCTTTTCCTCTGCTCGCCCTCAGTAGCAATGGTCCGTGGCCACACTTGTAAAACCCCAATGAAAAAAAATAGACTCAATTTGGTAGTATAATATATTAGCCACCATACTAAGCACTACATGTGGGTACCGATTAGGGCCCTCAGTGGGCATCACTCTCCCATCCATCACGCGTGCATAGAAAATCTAAAAATCATAAAATACTATAAACCATGGGTAGGGCTGATAAATAGCCCTAAAGCAACTTTTGAGCTGGATCTCATCTTTTGAAAACTCATTTAAAGATCTTGACCTTGAAGTCTTATTAATTTGGAAAACTAGTAAGAGAGCTCATAGGCAATGGGATCCAATAAAACATAACTAACTATGTCCTATGATGAAAAACAAAACAACATGGGGCCATGTAGTAGATCAAGCAAAGAGGAGTCCTAATGACTTACGAGGCAAGCTCCGCTTCCTAGCTCGGCGAGCTCGACTCTATACGGCCTAACAAATGCAAGCCACTACTCAAACCTTATATGATGTGTGCATGCAATAACATGCAGACAATCCTAGATGCAGCAATGGCATGTTACTTAAAGGATCATGAAATTAAACACATATTACACCACAACACACGTCATTCACATGCTGAACGTATCATCATCCTTCATAATAATTCTATAAAATAAAGCTAATATCGAGAAGGATGTCCTAGTTCATTATGAAATAATTTTTGGGATTCAACTAACGCACTTTGAATCTAACAAGAGAGATTGAAACACCAGAGAGATTCGTGGCAATTTATCTGAGATACCTAACACACTGATCAAGAATAAGACCTCGATGAAATTATGAAGAGTAACTTAAAATGTCAGGTCTATTATTTAAACATAAACCTAAAGGTAAATTCGTCGTAGCGAATTTAATCTGAAGAACTTGAAAGATCTCGAGTCAAACCCACACTTGTGCCAGTAAATCAAAGATTATTGTTATTATTAAATTAAGCTTATATCTTTTAGTTAATTGTGATTATTATGTTAATTATCGATTAACTTAAGATGAATACGTCTTGAACAAGAGTCAAAATATTATTATTTTAGCTATATAATTAATTGGTCAACTTGTCACATAAAAGGAGATCGCATGGACACAGCCAAAAAATTATAAAGTTATAATCGCTCTTTGTATTTTAATCGTTATTAGGTAGATTAGTGGGTGGACTTTACAATTTTATGCCAACATGAATATTTTATTGTATTTCATTAGCGAAAACACAACAAACAACAAAAATCACATTTTATCACAAAATCAACAAGAAAACAAATAGATCTATATGATATGATTATGATCAAACTATCTACATGCCTAATCAGGAACATTTATATACAAACATCAAGACCGTGCACGAAAATGAAAAAAATGGGGGAGAGGGTGTGTACCTCAGCGAGGGAAGAGGAAGTGAAGGAAGGAGAGGGGAAATTAAGGTGAAAGGAGGAGGAAGAGCCCTCCATTGTGCTAGACTTCGGCCAAAGAAGGACGACGATCAAAGAGAGAGCACCCTTACACTGGGCACTACATCACGACCAGGAAAAATGAAGGGAAAAGGGGAAGGGAAGGAAGGGAAAGAAGAGAAAATGGATGGAAGACTACTAGGGCTTGACTAGGGCTAAGAGATATGCCCAAATGCATGGAACATGATTCTAACCTAATGAAACACAAAACCATGACATGCACGAAACACATTCAAACATAACCCTAAGCTACACAACACAACCGAAGAAAACACAAGCCACTGAGTGGAAATTAGGACAACTGGAAAACTCAACAGCAGACGCACCCAATATAAAGCCTACAAATACACACAAGGATCCTACGAGCACCAAACCGATCAAACAGGACTGACTGTGTGCTATTTCGAACGAACCAACAACAAATCACACCTAAAGCACAAGACTGACAGACTAGTTTTAGAACATAAATATGAAATGACAAAGTATCATTTATTAGTTTTGACTAATTATGCAAAGAACAATTTTTATGTGTAACAACTAAATTAAAAAGTGAAACTAATGAGCCTAAGTCATCTCTTTTAAAGTTGTTAACCAAAGTTGAAGATCTATAGTCCATTCTACTAATAAATCGGTTCTTACCTAAGTAGATATTTGATGTGGGACTAAGTTGGGGTTATCACAACCCACACACCTTAGGAAATTCCGCCTATGGATATCTTATTCATGGCCCATAGCTAGCCCTAGCACATATCAAGCTTTGGCCCGTGGCTAGCAGTCAAGCCCATGTCTCTAGTCCAACCCACCATCCAACACAGAGTTAGGTTGCTCTCATGCCATCTAAAACAACCTAGCTGAAAAGTGTAAACAAATAAGCCTAAGTCATCTCTTCAAAAGTGGTAAACTGAAGTTGAAGATCTATTGTTCATTTACATTAATAAACTAGATCTGACCCCAATCGGTATTGGGTGTGTGACTAAGTTGGGCTTATCACAATATATGCTAAAATAAAAAGTATTTTACTTGGACTATCCAACTCAAAAGAAGGAAAATAAAACTAGGTAATATTGGCAAAAGGGTCAATTATTACATTCTAACCTCTTTAAGGAAATTTTGCCCCTGAATTTAGTGAAGGGAATAGCTCATGGCACTTGGCTCCCGTATCTACTTCTACCTCCCATGTGGCTTTTTCTAGAGCACGATTCCTCTAGAGTACCTTCACCATTAGGATGGTCTTGGTCCTTGGCACTTTTTCCTTAGTTTCGAGAATCTTCTTTGGTTTCTCAATATAAAACATACTCTCTTGAATTTCTATCTCATTAGAGTCGATCTTGTGAGACGCATTAGGAATGTACTTCTTCAACATGGATATTGGAACAGATCATGAGGTGTGGTAGAGTTGGTGGCAAAGTTAACTAGTAAACTATTGCACCCACTCTTCTAGGAATTTCTAATGGTACAATGATATCATGAACTATGCTTGCCATACTTGCCAAATCTCATCACCCCTCTGATTAGGGATATCTTGATGAAGACATGATCTCGCACTTTGAACTCTAAGGGTCTTCTGTGCAAGTATGCAAAGGACTTTTGGCGATCTTGTACTTCTTTCATCCTCTTTATGATCAAGTCCACTATATTGATAGTTTCCTCAATCATCTTTTGTCCAACTTGCACTAAATCTCTATTGTCCAACCAACATGATGGTGAACAATATGGTCTGCCATATAGTGCTTCAGCAGGTGTCATACCTATATAAGATTGATTGCAATTATTGTTAACAAACTCTATTATAGGTAGGTGGTTTTCCCAACTACCTTGTTAATCATGAATATATGACCTAAGCAAATCTTTTAGGATCTAGATAGTTATTTCAGTCTGCCCATCTATATGATGACGTAATGCATTACTGAATGTCAAGTTTGTACCCATTTTGTAACACTCCAATTTGGCTCGAGACCAGACCGAATCACGATGTTAAAAATTGGCTAGCTATTCATTGGATTACTAAATTAGACTAACTCATGTATAAGCAGATCCTAACCGCCAAGGTGGCTTAACACAGAAAACCCTAATTTGAGCTACTAAAATATGCATGTTTAATATACTCTATAGGAGGGATCTAAACATTAAGTTTGCCAACATGATCACTTTGAGCTGTATAAGTGGCAAACTCCAACTATAACTAAGTGGTTGAGTTTTAAAGATTGTTCAACTTGAGACGCATGCTTGGTCATATGCATGAAACATTTCTTATACTTAGTTCCATCCCTTCATAAGGCATCTTATTGAATGGTACTTAGTTCCATACTTGAGATGATATCACAAGGAAATTACATAGGTCAGGGCTACCTACGCCATATATATACCCTTGACATAAAAGGCATTCTTTAGATGTGAGAGCACCATACCCAACACTTGGCCTCTTCGTGGACCTTTCAAATGGTATGAACCATATGGTCCTCCATTCCATGTTAGTTCGACACACAAATAACTGCAATCACAAGGGTTTACTGTACCTGACATATTGATCCTCATTAGTTTTAGGGTTTTGGTGTTTAAACAATCCAGAGCATTGGTTAATTACCCCAAAGTTTACCTCCCTAAACAACAAATTAGTTAAGCAATATAATACTAACACGCAAATTAGCAAAACAAGGCTTGAGGCCATCACAAAGCCATATCAAAACATAACATCATACAGGGCATGGGGCCAATAAGAGTACATGTCATAAGATCGTCCCCAAAGAAAATACATAAGCACATCACAGCAAGCACAACTCAAGCACCATCCCAACTGCCATGGGCCTTGTGATCCAGCTGCCTATGCCAGCTAACACGAAGGAAACTCACGTACATATTTATAATAGAAAGCCGTTAGCAATAAAAAGAATATAGAATCAGAAATAACTAATTGTAATAATTAAACTAGCAAGTGGATGTCATTGCATCCAAGGAAAATGATGAAACTTTTAGAAATACCTGCCAAGGCAATGAGTAGTATAGAGAGACATGCTAAGCACTCTCATAGGTAGAAGCCTACAAACTAAGCATGACAAAGCATATTAGACAACATACTTACGCCCTAACACAACCACTTTTTCATCTAGTCATTCTACTCGTATGGCAACTAAGAAACACGACAAATTTCCAAAAATGTGTTATGTCATGGTACCTCTAGAACCATATAACTCTAGGTAGGAGGAGTACTAGTATGGTCTTCGTATTCTCTATACACTCTCATTGTGAAATCAAAATGCTCATACTTATATATACATATATAGGATTGGGTAGGGGATTCATGCTATACATTTTTGAAGCTCAAGTTCGAAATCCATCAAGGGATCTTAGCTTTGAAGTTTTGTTAAACATTGAAAAAGACAGCTAAACTGTAGCGCATGAGTGGGGTTTGAGGAAACGTCACTAGTCTCGTCCCATCATGAAAGTGTTACCAAGCCTCTTTGATCCTTCTCTTGGTTCCCTTGTGCTTCTTGGATCATTGAAGTCATCCTCGTTGATTCCTTGAGCCTCTTCATGCAATAAGATCCAATCTAAGTCTTTGGGATTTCCATAGTATATTTACAATACTTTGAGAGGTCTAGATGATAATTATAAATTTTAGGCCCAACATGTAACACCGCAATTAGGTTCGACCCTGAAATCAATCAAAGTATTAAATAAAAAGCCAACCTTAAGACTAGACCTAATCATTTCGGGTGCCAAAAGACAAAAGGCCTAAGGGAATCTAAATGTGTAGCCAAAACACACAAGAACACCAAAAAGCATGCATAGTGTAATCCCCCAATTTGGCGAGTCAAAGTATTAAATCCTAAACTGCCGCTCTTGCTCATTTAAAATGAAATGCCGACCCACAGCATAGTCCAAACTACTCAATGTGTCAAAAGACAGAAGGCTCGAAGAAATCTAATGTGCATTTAAAACACACATGATCACACAAAACATGGACAAACTTTGAGGGTTGGGCTCATATAAATAGGACATCCTAGAGGAATCCAAATTATGAAGCAGACTTTAAATCTCGAAAAAATTCGGTAGAGTCTACCCTATAACTAGGACACAAAAAATTTTCACAACCTACATAAATTCACAAATATTAAAATCCACACACAGACATTCACATTTCACACCCAGAAGCATCACAAAGGTGTTCCACCTCGTTCACATTACACTCATAGACTATTTACTACGCAATTTACAATATTTAGGCCGTTGCTTTATCTGGTCTTCACATGGGCCATTCGATCTACGAAACAAAGCCCAAAAGCTCTTCCAACCCTTGTTCATTCTTCACTCCATAATCATAGAAATATACATGATTATAAACTAGAGATCCTTGACGGTAACATGCCAATACTATGGCCAATAGGGCCTAAACCATAATCAGCATCATATCCTAGATACACTCATTGTGAAGTCACACCATAATCACCACAAGATTGAATGACCCATATACACTCAATGGGAAGCATGCACATGCAATATATAAACATTGCTAGAAGGTAATAAATCTCATATAAATATTAATTAACTTCAAAATTGAGCGCTTAAGGTGGGTACTGACTGGGTCCATCTATGGGCGTCACACTTTGATCCATCATGCCTGCCTAAAAATTCAAATGCTATACAATAGTATAAGGCTTGGGAAGGGTTGATAAATAGCACTAGAGTAACTTCTGATCTGGATCTCATGTTTTTGAAATTCATATCAAGGGACCTCAACCTTGAAGTTTTATTAATCCATAAAATTTGATAAGATGGCCAATAGGTAGTAGAATCCAATAAAATGCCATTAACTACGTCTTACGATATCAATCAAAACTACGATAGAGCCAAACAATAGATCAAGAAGAGGGGAGTCCTAATGGACTTTGTAAAACCCCGAAAAAATAATTAGGTTATTTTGTTTAGGGTATTGTAAATCTTAGAATGAACCATAAATAATATTTAATTAAATTAATTCTTAAAAATCAATATCATAAATTATCAATTATAACATTTAGAGTACCATTCCAATGGTTTTAAATGCGTTTTATTTATTAAATTTTTGGAATTGGGACCCATTCGCATTAATTCAATAGTCAAATTGATTGACTTTTCGTTATCACACAAATGATATAGTTATGAGTGATTATGTTCTTTTCTATAAAATTTAATGTAGTGACTTCTTGAATTTTACACTTATTCATCTATATAAAGGAGAATTTTATTGATGTTAAATAAAACATCCTCTTGATAGTTTGTGAGCACATTCAGCTTAGAATGGGAAGGCTTTAGAGAAGTTTCATTCATATTAGGATTGTGTTTCGTAGGCCTCAACAAAATTCTAAGTCCGTATAATTACTCGAAATGTTATATATTCCTATTTGGGAACCTTGGTCAGCCTGAGCCACATTCGACCACCATACGTTGAGTACAACCGGGGTCAAAGAATTGGCTTAGTCCGACATGGGGTAGCACCCACCCTTCAAAATTTTATATTCTTATTTGGGAGTCTTGGTCGGCTTTAGCCCACATTCGACCACCATGCGCCGAACACAACTGGGGTCAAAGAATTTGCTTAGTCCGACAAGGGGCAACACCCACCCTCAAAATTATATATTCCTATTTGGGAGTCCTAGTCAGCCTGAACCCACATTCAACCACCATGCACCAAGCGCAACTAGGGTCAAAGAATTGACTCAATTCGACACAGGGCAAAACCCTTAAAATTCTTTAAAGATTAAATATCTGCCCCCATGCTGAAAGGGGTGACAGAGCCCAGTGACTCAAGACGACTTATTATGGACTTGTGATACCGAGAGGGTGAGTCAATGGCAAACATCGATAACTATAGGCCGATGGTCACATAGTATGTGTGCGCATACATGGGATTGTAGCAGGCTGGGCGCTACACTCCTAGCATAATAAGAGCTCGGCATAGGCTAATAATCATTAAAAGATTAAATTTAGATGTTGTTGAATATATTAACTTGTTTCTTGTAACTATATGACTTAGTGTTTTTATCCCTAATGCGGAATTGTTTTTGCAAGTGTGAGCATGGAACGATGGGTACAGTCGGGACAGCTAGAGGACTATATTATTATATTTTTTATTTTTCTTATATGTTATTATACTTCTATATTATTTGCATGGTAGTGGGATTTCAGTTCCATTCATGGGGCTTAGATTATTCCAAGCATTTATATTAAATTTTGTCATGGGTTTATGAAAAATCTTGAAAATTAATAGAAAATTAATTTATGAGACAGTTTTATATAGTAATATTTGGATCGTGGCTCAAAATGGGCGGGTCATTATAGACTTGTAAGGCCAGCTCCACATCCTCGCTCGGTGAGCTCTACTCCGCACGGCCTAACAAATGCACACTACTACTCAAACCCTCTATGATGCATGCGTGTAATGACTTGGTATGGAGAAAAGTAGGAAATTTAAACACATCACATCTCATAGCAATCACATCACACTCACATGTTGTGCATCCCAAAAACTGCACTAGATTTTGACAAATCCAAAAATGTGAAGAAACGAAGATCTTGGTATTTTATGAAATATATTTTGAGTTTTAACCCGCATACTTAAATATAGCAAAAGATATTGAATTTCGAGATACTTGACATACTAATTAAGAATAAAATCTCAGTAAAATTATGTATAGTAGCTTAACCTTTTGGGTCAACTATTTAAACTTAACCTAGTGAAAATTTCTTCATAGCAACCATAATAAAAAAACTTGAAAGATGTCAAGTCACACCCAACCCGTACCCGTGAATCAAAGATTACATTATTAAAATAATGATATATTGATTAGTTAATTAAGATAATTAAGTTAATTACCATATAACTTAAGATTTTTACACGATGACCATTTCACAGCCAAATGCTAGTTAAATATTATTAATTTGACTATTTGATCAATTAATTAACTTGGCACACGAAAATATCACCTGCACACAACTGAAAAATTTTAAAGGTTAAATCCTTTTATAATTCTAACCATTAATAGGTAGATTAGCGGGTAGAATTTACAATTTCAAGCTAACATGAATATTTATTAGCCAAAATGCAACAAATAATAAAATTTTCATTTTTATCATAAAATCAACAACAAAACTAGAAAATCTGCATGATATGATAACGACCTATCTACATGCCTAAACAAAGAGATCTACATGTAAACAACCATAGAATGTGCCCAAAACAAAAAGAAATCGAGGAGGAAGGAGGGCAAGAAATGAGGAAGGAGGGGGATCGACAAAGAGAAAAAGGGAGAGGAGAAGAAAGAAAAGAAAGCGGGAGGGAGAGAAAAGGAACGAAGGAAAAAAGGGAGGGAGAAAGGGTGAAGGAAGAAAAGAAACGAGGGAGAAAAGGGGAAAGAAAATAGAAAAGAGAGAAAAGGGAAAAGAAGAGAAGGAAGGTGTAAAACTCATGACCCGAATTAGGGTTTTATAATCCGAACTAGTCAGTTCGACCGTATTTTCAATCGAGTTAATTTCAGAACATGCGTACTAAGCTGAGGCCAGTCATGTATTATGAATCATGAAGATCATGTGCACCCAAATATATAATGATAACATCAATAAGACATCAACATAATGAGTTATCAGAATATATGAAAGTACACCCAGATATTTATTTTATTTCTTAGACCGTAGAATTCTATTTAGGTCGTTTGCCACATTATGACGAGTTATTTATTATTTTTGGGTAGGTTAATAGGTCTAGAACATGTTATTCTACTTTATTAAGTATATTTTATTTTTTTATAATTTATACTTTATAAATTTTATTTTATAATATTGACTCGATTTAGGAACGTGTCAAGTTTTTATTACGAAATTGAAATCGACCCTTTTATCTCTCTCTCCACCCCAACTCCCCTACTATGTTTCATCCCCGTCCCTTCCTCTATTTTTGCCGTGCCACCCCAACTGTCGGCAACCTCGCCATCTACTGCACTGTTGCCGGCCACTGTTGCCCCCGCTTCCCTCCCATCCCCCTCTCCCTACCATGCCCACTATCAGCCATGTTGCATTCGGCGCCACCAGCCACTAGCTCTTGCCCCCTAGCCTCTTTCCCCCGCCTTCCTAAGCTTGGACGACAGAAGCACACTGACACAACACTGCCGCTTTGCATGTGCGGTCGCGAGCAACACCACACCATGGCATAGTTGCCAATTTGCCGTGTTTCCACCAGTTGCCAACCACCGACACCGTCAGCAAGTCATAGGCCTGCCAGAGCAGCCTTCGTCAGGCCTCGTCACATCCCCAATCCTTCCTCGGCTAAACCACATCCACGTTGATGGTAGCCGCAACCGTTGCCACCGTCATCACCGCGTTCGATGCCGACATTAGGCATGTGTTACTATCGATTGATTTGATTTTTAGTTCATGATTGTATATAGCATAGAATTATTAAATTATGATAATTCATACGCATCGCATCAACTTAGAGAAAATGTGGAGTTACATATTAATTTTTACAAACTGTGTAATTTAACTATTAGCTGGCTGGGATGACAAAATATGAGTTGTTTGCAAAGAAATGTTGTAAGTGATAGCATTGGGAAATTTATACGGGCAATTGGAGATTGAATTGTGCTAAGGTGTTGTTGATCATTATTGATTGGAAATGCTATCATTAAACTATAATTAAAAACCTTTGATTTCCTTTATTAGGGTAATATGTGAATTTGTGATTAATAGGAATATTGAGTTTAACACAACATGTTACATATGGCATCGGATTACGTTATCATAAATCAGAATGATGAAATGATGAATTCATGATCTAGATTGATGTTACCTAGTAAATTAATAGATTGTATTTGGAACAGCTGAAAATGATGAATTAGGGTTAGACATTTCAATGTGATTTGAATAGTTTATCATAACGAACTCGACAAGAATTAAATGCCCTAGTTAAGGTTTTTTGTCATGATTTGTTAATGGAATTAGACATGAGCATAAATAAGGAATTGAACATTAATTGAAAATTCAGGAATCAGCAAGAATTGAGAATTCATGAAGCACGAGTAGTTATCGAGAAATTATCAGATTATATAGCAACAATAGTTATTTCATAATTTCACTTGCATTGTAATGTGTCTTCTATTCGACTGTTTGTAATTGCATATTTTTAGTTGTGTTCTCTGTTTGACGGATTGTGATTTTATATAGTTTTCCATTGCATTCATGCATCACATAATTAAAATAGGTGTTAGTATTTAGTTTTGATGTATAGGTACGAAGTAGAAGCTCGCCGCCTAGGCACGAGAACATGCTCGCAGCTTCTTCATAGTCCATTTTGGATTTGCCTCAGATTTATTGTTCTATTCTATTGTGCTTTATTTTTACTTATTGTAGGACGGGTTAAGTTGTGTTTTATTAAGCCCACTCAACTCGGGTCATTTAGTCGAATAGTTTTTCGAATTAATAATCCTCGAGGATGAGTTCCCTTGAGCATGATTTCAAAACAAGATCTATCACAAGTTGCCTCAGGCCTATTATATAAATCTCTTCCCAGGCATATATATATACTTTTATCAAGTATTTAGTGACACAAGAGAGGGGGAAACCAACTTGCACGTACCATGAGCGGGTGCATGTGCCAGTCAAAGAGGACTCGAGATTAGTGAGAGGCTTGTTCAATTCCCGAGGGATCTTAACAACTCTGCATTTGAGTTCCTCACACGTAGAGAACCTAGAGGTTTACATGTACTATTAAGTACCCTTTGAACCACAAGTACACCCCGAGAATGTCCAAACTTGTGGTTCGAAGGTTACTAAAAGCAACTCCCTGAGAGTACTCAACCTTCGTGCTCAAGGCTAGGAGAATTATAGAGGAAATGAGAGGGCTTAAGATATACTTGTAGTCCCGAGGACAAAAAAATAAAATGAGAAAATGTAGAGAGAGGCATAAGTTGAGCAGTAAGTTTGGGATGCTACCGAGTTTGCAGCCCAGTAGCTCCTCAGTAGGTGCCCTTTAGAGAGTTCTGGTGAAGTATATGAATATTTTTCTTTATATGAGAGTTAATTCTCATAGCTAGTTTGATATAGTTATATCATATAAGGTGTAGTGAAGTCTCTTACACACACATGTCAAACGATAGAATGTTAATATTTTGTTTATGTTATCATTATATTGAGAATGATGTGATGAAATGCCAGGCATGATAATATGATGTGATATGATATCTGCTTTTGTAGAAAATTTTCTAATGATTACATGTTAATATGCATATTTTAGTAAATATTTTGAGATATTAAATATGTACAATAAGTGGGTCAAGACGCAGACTTTAATGGGAAATGTGAATAGAAGGCACAGGTGGATCGAGACCCAAAGTTTAGAATGACTTATACAGCAGATTAGAATTTTGTGTGAATGATAATGTGTGATATTATATATGTTTATACTTGTTGATTTAACAGGGTGGCCTCTAATTACACTTTTAGGGCAGACTTTGTCTATTTAATTTTAGAAATGCTTATTGATTTTATTGAATTATTTTAGCATGTGAATTGCTTGACATGTCATCTATCTAGTAGCATCTTAGGGTTTTGTGCATTCATCCATGCATAGCGATTAGTATCTTCATCTTAAAACGCGGAGAGTAGATCTGCACAAAGTGGGTTCAGGTTTGCCGATCTAATTAGGACTAGTGACATTTCAATTCAGTTTCTGAGAGTGAACCGGATTTGGGGTGTTACAATTTTTTGTATCAGAGCCACTCTCGGTTGATTAAGATGCAAGATACTATTATTGTTGATGTGTGTACAAGGACTGTTTCGAGTCAAGCTGGCAAGTATGTTTCTGTCCATTTTCTTTACATGCAGATTTTATCATAAGTTAGTTGCATAATAGTTATTCAGGACTTAATTAGAAATATGTGGAACTAGCCTTAGTTGTGCTGACAGGTTATTTCTATGGATTTTGTCATGATATCATATTGTTTGCTCAGTTAGATGTGAGCAAGGTGTGTTGAAGTGCTAGCAGAGGTAGAATGGGTATAACATCCCATCTTTTACTAGATCCGAATGTTAGCAGATGTCACCAGGAATCTAACAGGTATGTCATGATGGGCATGGAGACCCACCAGTTTCTTTCCATTGCATAAGAGATTTAGATGAGTTAGGGTGTCCACATGTTCGGTCAGTCGAGGTTGAATTGGATGTTGACTAGGTGTCCTTCTTTTGCATATCACCACATTAGTCCTACTTTCGTGGGACATGGTGTACATTGTGGAAAAGAGTTAAAAAATATAAAGGGAGAGGGGAGGGGGGTAACAGTAAGGAGTTTGAAGTGTGGAGATACTGGCAAGTTAGTTGGCACATGAGATGAACCACTGAGTGCCTTGGACAAATCCTTAGGGATCACTGATGTGACTATGCCAATGGAGCCACTGAAGTACTTGGAGCATAGATGAGAGTTTGGGCAGATGATTTGAGATGGACCACTTCAAAAGATAGTAATGATTGAGGATAAGTAGTGAGGTGGATCAACAATCCAATGGGCACTTGACCGTCTCCCCTAATCCACTAGATTATGACCGTACCGATAGTTTTTGTGGCTTCTCTTTGCCAGATAGAGGCCTCAATATGATGAGGAAAAGATCAGGACCACAATTGCCTATGAGATCAGATATTTGACGGGATTTCACCAGAGATAAGGCACCCAATTAGTGGTTATCGCTTCAGGGCTAGTCAGCACTAATACAAGCAGCCTCTCCAAATTTTTGGAGATCAGTGTCGGTTTAACATAGGTTCACCATCATATGTATCACCACCATGATCCAGACACCTTCGGATCAGACATGCAATGTTGGACAACCTTAGCCAAGTTGTTAGCAGCCACTTCTAGGGAGTCATACGCATGGAGGAAGGCAGGTTGGAGATAGTAATGGATTTATAATGTATATGATTAGGATCAGATCCTCAACACCTGGATAGCACTACTAATGACCGAATTGCACAACCACCGACCGATGTGCACAACCGCCGACTAAATTGCCCAACTGCCGATTGAGTTGCCAACCACCGACCAGTTGCACAACCATCATCCGAGATACACTACCACCAACCAAATATGCACTACTGCCGTACCTGTATTGCTCAACCGCTGACTAAGTGGAGCAGTTAGGGTTTAAGCCATGGTCAAGTAATTGCCTTGCCCCACATGAGGACAGCTACTGAAGGATTTTGAGCCTTGCCTGACAACCACATGTCTCAACTTTCAGAACTGAGTAGGGTCAAAGTTTTAAGAACAAGATATAGCTATAGTGGCATCAGCAGAACAAATGAGAGTTAGGAAAACTAAGGTTATTTTTATGAGATGACATAGGATGACTTCACTAGCTCTCTTGCAACCATTGTCTTGACCAAACACCCTTGGGTCAAATGTATATTGCAAGATAACCCCAGCAGACACTATTAGTGATAGTCTCATAAGCATGCGCATGTACAAAGTCAGAGAACATGACAGTAAGACGTCCAAATAGGATAGCCACAATGATCAAATTGTTTAGACAGTGTAATAGTACATCAGTGGGCCACAACCAGCATACACAGATTAGATGGTTAGTAGATGTTCACACATGCATTTTAACCCATTTGGTGATTGGCCAGCCAGCGAGAGGAATTTGACTTGTATTAGAGTATTGGGCATAGATAGAGGGTTAGTGAGGAAGAGTCTTTCAAAGATTTAGTGATTCCCTTATGTTTCGCCAGCGTGATTAGGTTCTTACCTTGAACCATAGGGTTGAGCTTTGCCTTGAGTATAAAGGTACCTTCATAGTCTTGATTAGGACTTACACTGCAGGTAGGTGTTTGCAGACTGATCTTACAATGGCGATTTCAACCCAGCTTGAGAGCGATGTAGACAGAGACTTTAGACAAAACAAACCATGCTGACCTGATAGAGTAATAACAGTATATGCTCATCTTGATTGATAGCCTCCACAGCAATAGTAGTCATGTGAGTTAAGATTAGTACTACAAATTAATACGGGATGACACTAAAGAGCTGACGAGACACGTGTCAAACCTCACTATGACTCCCCATAGACTTCAGGGGAGACAGTGGTTCTTTGGGTTGTTTAAACCTCGTTGTTTAGAAGTGCATGATTAGTACGGTATCGAGAAACATGTACCTACTGTTAACTAATTGAAGTAGAGCCACTTAAGAGTAATTTCTGAGATACGTCATTGATTGACTGTTCCATAGACTGATCACATGTGGCATAGTAAATTGTGGTGATCTTAGAGATAATTCTATAGACCTACCAATATTTTAGACACCCACTACGCTACACAGTGATTTCATCTCACCTGTCATTTGCATGATACCTTAACTTTACCATAGATGAGAGTGACATATCTATGTAGTAATTTTTTTTCTTACCCTAATGGATTTCCCATTTTACCCGATGTCATATCCCACATGTGAGGATAAAATATCATCTATTGAGAGTTCTTGTGCAGTGAAACCATATTTTTGCGAGATTCAGTCTTCTTTCCTATAACCCAGAGATATCAGACATAGTAGAGTTTTCACTCGAGAATTTCCACTCACCCCTCTAGACATATTAGTTCTACTATCAGGCCACATACTAGATGTCGATTTCATAATTCCATGTAGAATATGTTTTCATACTCCTTGAGACACGTTATCCATGTAAAGGTATTCTCGCCTCCATTTTGTCAAATAGAGATCCCTATGGTAGTGGTTAGTAGTTGTATAGATAGTCATCAGAGTCATAGCATACAGTAGAGTCGTAGCAGCTATCCTTATTCTCTTCTAGAACTGGGTGAGACACTTGACTCAGGACCAAGTCAACTAGAACCCGGTGAGTGGTCTAGTTCCTTATACAGGGACACGTGAGAGTTGAACCTAGACTGGCGATAGTGAGCCATACATCTCATTAGCCTATACAATCATACCTCGCAAGAGACTCATAGCACACCTTAGGATGGCTATAGAACTTGGAATAGAGTTTCCTGAGAGCACATGTAGTTGACTTTTCACATAGATGAGGATCAGAGAGACATGGGTAGATGTTAGCAGGTAGGCCTTGCCCTCGACCTAGTCTTCCTAGATATAGCTCAGATTAGCACTTTGCAATACTCTAGAGTATTTGTTTGACCAACCCAGTAGGCCCTTAGGAATGACCTAGGATTTTTTCGCTGAGTTAGCAGTAGGGATCAGAACCAAAGAGAATGATGGTGGTAATGTCAGAGCATGCACAGACAGTAATAGGGATCAGAACCGAAGAGAATGATGATGGTGATGTCAGAACAGGCACAGATAGTTTAGAATTGGGAAGGTTCGATGTTAACAACATCACTATTAGAACTCGCCATGTTGGTGCAACTACAATCAGTGAAGATGTACATGACTATTGAAGCAATATAGTATACAACTGATGTGTATCCAACTTCCAAGTTCTAGTTTCAATAGAGCCTCGTTGAGTAAAAATTTCGAGGATGAAATTTTTATATGGAGTGAAGGTTGTAAAACCCGTGACCTGAGTCAGGGTTTTATAGTTAGACCGGTCGGTTCAACCGTTATTTTCAGTCGAGTAAATTTTAGAACCGGACGGTCATATGTACCCAAGTATAGCATGATAACGTCAGTAAGACAGTAGCAAAATGAGTTATCAGAACAATGAGAGGACACCTAGGTATTTTTTTATTTATTAGATCGTAGAATTAGATTTAAGCCGTTCACGGAGTTAGGACGAATTATTTATTATTTTTGGGTGGGTGAATTGGTCTAGAACATGTTATTGTATTTTATTGAGCATATTCTATTTGTTTATAATTTATCATTTTTATTTTATATTTTCTTAGAATTTATTTCATAATATTGACCGAGCCAGTGTGAGTTAAGTTTTTATTACAAAATTGCCACCTAGCCCTTTTATTCTTCTCCAGCCCAACACTCCTCCTCTATTCATCCCCCTCCCTTCCTCCTCTATTTTTTCCACACCACCCAGATTGCTAGAGACCTCACCCTCGGCCGACCGCTGCTAGCCAGTGTCGTTGCCACCTCACCCCCTTTTCCCTCCCATCCCCTCTTCTTACCTTTCTCCCTGATTCCACTCCAAGCCGCCCACTGTCAGCCACCTTGCATGCATCTCCGCCAACCACTAGCTTTGGCAATGACTTCCGATGACCCTCCCTAACCTCTTTCCCCTCCTTCCCGGCTTTTCCCCAAGCCTAGACGGCACATGCATGGTGACCCAAGGCCACCGCTTCACCTGTGTGGTCGTGGGCCACCGACGACTAGTTGCAGGCCACCACCGCCCTCGCCATTGACTGGACCTCCCTTACATAACTACCTCCTACCCCCCCTACCAACCAGGCCTCCCTCACTTCCCCTCACACAGCTTTTCCTACCCTAGCCGGGGCTATTGTGAGCCACGGCCGCCGCCACCGTAAGCAACGCTGCCAACCGCTCCATCTGGCAGGGTCATCTTCTTCCGGTCGTCTCCTCCCCACCAAGCTACCCTATTCCTCGTCCTTCACCCCTCAGAGCAGCACCACACCATGGCATAGTTGATGATTTACGGTGTTTCAATGAGCTGTCAGTCACCATCGCCGCCGGCGAGTCATTGGCCGGCCGGAGAAGCTCCGGTCATTCCTCATCACCTCCCCAATCCTAGCCCAGCCGAGTCCTTCCTCGGCCGAAGCACGGCCATTCTAACGGCAGCCGCAACCATTGCCACCTTCACGGTCATCGCCGCCATCATTGTCGTCACAGCTTTTAGTGTCAACATTAGGTATATGTTATTGCCAATTGATTTGATTTTTAGTAATTTGATTGATAGCTGGTTGGGATGACTAAATATGAGTTATTTGCAAAGAAATGTTATAAGTGATAGCATTGGGAAATTTATATAGGCAATTGGATATTAAATTGTGCTAAGGTCTTGTTGATCATTATTGATTACAAATGCTATGATTAAAGTATTATTAAAAACCTTAGATTTCCTTTATTAGGGTAATATGTGAATTAGTGATTAATAGGAATATTGAGTTCAACACAACATGTTACATTTAACATTCGATTATGGATAGAATCATGGATTATGTTATCATAAATCAAAACGATGAAATGATGAATTCATGATCTAGATTGATGTTACCTAGTAAATTAATAGATTGTAATTGGAACGAATGATAATGTTGAATTAGGGTTAGACATTTCAATGTGATTTGAATAGTTTATTATAACTGACTCGATAGGGATTGAATGCCCCAGTTAAGGATTTTTGTCATGATGTGTTGATGGAATTAGACATGAGCATAAATCAAGAATTGAACATGAATTGAGAATTCAGGAATCAGTTAGTAGTTATCGAGCATGATTTGAGAATTAATGAAGCACTTAGTAGTTATCAAGGAATTATCACATTATATAGCAACAATAATTATTTCATAATTTCACTTGTCTTGTGATGTGTCTTCTATTCGACTGTTTGTGATTGCATATGTTTAGTTGTGTCCTTTGTTTGATGGATTATGAGTTTATATAGTTCTCCACCACATTCATGCATCAAATAATTAGAATGGGCGTTAGTATTTATTTTTAATGTGTAAGTACGAAGTAGAAGCTCCCCACTTAAGAGCGAGAACATGCTTGCAGATTCTGCGAGGTCCATTTAGGACTCACCTCAGATTTGTTGTTTTATTCTATCGTAATTTATTTTTACTTATAATAGGACAAGTTAAGTTGTGTTTTATTGAAACCCACTTAACTCAGGTCATTTAGTTGAATAGTTTTTCCGATTAATAATCCTCAAAGATGAGATCCCTCGAGTATGATTTCAAAAACAAAATATGCCAAAAGTTGTTGTGGGCCTATTATATAAATCTCTTCCCAGGCCTATATATTTATATAAATTTTATTGAGTTCTCAATGGGGACAAGAGATAGTTTAACTGACTCATACGTACCATGAACGGGTGCACTTGCCAGTCAAAACGGGCTGTGGATTAGTGAGAGGGCTATTTCATTCCCTATGGATCCTAAAAACTCTATGTTTGAGTTCCTCACATGCAAAGAACATGGAGTTTTACGGGTATTATTAAGTACAGCACACGTCTAGATTTGTGGTTCAAAGGTTACTAAAGGCGACTACATGAGAGTACTCGACCTTTGTGCTTAAGGTCAAGAGAATAATGGAGGAAAGAGGAGAGTTAGGGATATACTTGTAATCTCGAGAGACAAGAAAACAAAATGAGAAAATGCCGAGAGAGGTATTAACAGAGTAGTCAATTTGTGATCCTACCTAGTCTACAGCCTAGTGGCTCCTTAGTAGGTGTCCTTTAGAGAGTTCTGGTGAAGTATATAATGTTTTTCTTCATACGAAAGTTAGCACTCATATTCAGTTTGATATAGTTATATTTTGGACCAGTAACATTTGCTACTAACATATTTTTATAATATATATAGGTGATAATCATGAGTTGGATGTGCCAGCCTTGACTTAAGAAGAATGATGTCTATTTCACAGACATGTTATACAATAGAATGTTAATATTTTGTTTATGATGTCATTATATTGAGATTGATGTGATGAAATGGCAGGTATGATAATATGATCTGATATGATAACTGCTTCAGTAGAAAATTTTCTATTGATGACATGTTAGTATACATGTTTTACTAAATATTTTGAGATATTGAATATGTATAACAAGTGGGTCAGAATTTAATGTGAAATGTGAATAGAAGGCACAGGTGGGTCGAGACCCAAAGTTCAGAATGACTTATACAGCAGATTAGAATTTTGTGTGAATGATAATGTCTGATATTATATATATTTATACATGTTGATTTACTAGGGTGACCCCTAATTGTACTTTTAGGGGAGACTATCTATTTTATTTCAGAAATGTGTATTGACTTTATTAGAATTTATTTGGTATGTGAATTACTTGGCATGTCATCCATATAGTCTCATCTTAGGAATATGTGCATTCATCCATGCATAATGATTAGTATCTTCATCATAAGACGCTAATAGTAGATCCGCATGAGTTGGGTTCGGGTTTGCCAACCTAACCGGGACTAGTGGCATTCTGGCATGGTTCCCAAGTGTGAATTAGATTTGGGGTATTACAAGAAGAAGGAAAGAAATGGAAGAAAAAGAGAAAAAAGGGAGAAAAAAGAAAAAGAAAAAGAAAAAGAAGGGGTAGGGGAAGAGAGGAATAGGTATTCCCAAAATGGCATGCGACATGACTCTAAGCCTAACCCGACTCAAACGCAAGGCGCCTACAAAACAAGTGCAACGACGGCCCTAATCTACCAACACAACCATGAAAAACACAAACCCTCGGCTTGGCAATTGGGGCCAATGGGAAAACTCAAGTACAGATGTGCCTAATGCCTAAGCCCACAATAACACATACGGATCCTTCTAGCACCAGACCGTTCGAACAGGACCAACTGTGCGCCATTCAGACTGAGCAAATAATAATCCACATGTAAAACACTAGGAAATAGGTCATGTTTTACAACCTTCCTTCTTAGAAAAAGTCTGTCCCAGAATTTTAACACAAGGAAGGAACAACTGCAAACAACGAAGGCAAATGGCCACAACACACCACAAAGTCGTTAACAACACAAACTACCACTAAATGAAAGCAACTTGTCTGTCTAGCCCAACAAATGGCCCCATAGTGCAACTGCCAACACAACTACCAAGCATGTTCACCACATGTACACCGAGAGATGTACTTATACTTGCCACTAATGAGAGTGAATAAATATAGTTCAAGGTGTACTCATGGTACATGATTTTCTAAAAGGAACCACCATCGGTGCCTCACACCACGAGGCGGTCTGGAGGTCAAGGTGACCCCATCACAATCAGCCATGCTAAGAAACACACTACTGAGCACACATATCATGACTGGCCTTGAAAACTGAATATGGCAAGGTATACTCTATAAAATTGCTAATAGAACCTAAACGAATGCTCATCCCAAGGAGTCTACCTAGAAGGTGTATCTACTATGTCTGCATCAATGGCAATAAACCAGGAGATGTGTATATTAGGGCTATGTGGTATAAAAACATAGGGAGGTTGAGGAGTGTACACTCTGAAGTGCCAAAATTGTTATCTACCATGGATCTAATTATCATCTCAGAAACAACAATAAAGGCACCTACAAGAACGTCTCTTATTGCTCTAGTGCAATCATAAAATAGTAGGCAAGCATTTCTTGACTGAGTACTAGTTACGCACATTCAAGGGGATGGGGAACGCACACACAAGGGGATGGGGAACACACATCCCGAAGAACCACTATCACACTTCGGGCCAACTAGAACTTATGTTGAGGTTTGATATGTGTATCATCCTTTTGACTATGATTTTGTAACCCGATTAATCTACCATCTTCATTCTGCCTGGTTCAACACTGTACTTGCCAATCTTTATATCCTTGCTTTTCTTCTAATTGCAAGAGGGTGATCCACTTGATCTTCAAATCCGTTGTCCTGCTGACTATCACATCTTGTCCTCGGTGTCCATCTCCCCACCACTTTGTTGTTTGTATCACCCTGATTCTATGGTTGTCCTTACTCGAGCTTGGTCCACACTCAACCATGCTTGCCTGGTCTTAGGATCGAACGTTGGATTATTATTATTATTATTATTATTATTATTATTATTATTATTATTATATGATTATTATATTTTCTCCTCTACCCGGTTATATTTTATTCTCTACCCGGTTACGCGGTTAAATGAAATACGGGTGTAGGGGTTAACCCTAGCCCTCATTTTCATTTTTATATTTGTGAAAGAAGACGTCATTTTTTGTGTAAGGGGGCGTCTTCCTCACCTTAGCCGCCTAGTTCTCCTCTTCCTTACCGGTACTTCTTCCTTGCTTGGGTAACCTTCCTATCTCCCTAATCTTAGTTTTCATACATTTCATAATCACCATGCTAATTTCTATTGCTTCATCAATTCATGATCATCATGTAAAGTACTGCTACTTCATCCCATCATGGGCGTCAAGTAAACTTGTTGTTGTCTCATCAATTCATGGTCATTTTGTTGTGATGTAGCTTCATCAACGTCCTATGCTATGTAATTGGTTGGGTTAGGATAATGGAGTTGCACTCTCTAGCGTCTTAGGAGTTCGAGGCATGGGTTTGGATGGTGGACAATGCTGTGGGGCATTCCAGGCATCCATACCAGTTCGCCGGATGCCGTGCATGCTCATAGCGCTTGGCCGGGATGTTGGGTTGTCGTGTGGGGAGAAGGGAAGAGTTCCCGGCGGTGCTGCTGGCCAGAGGAAGGTCACCTTGCATCCCCGGCGATGCTGCTGGCCAGGAGTCGGGCGCCACGGTGCAGGACATGCTCGCCTTGGATAGTTGCTGTAAATCATGAATCTTAGGTCTCAAATTTGGTTGCTAGAGAAGATTGAAGTTGATGGAGGACGTGAATCTGGGTTTGGGTGCCAAGATAAGGGTTGGAGAAGAATGAAGTAGGCTGTTTTTGGGTGCAAGATGAAGGTGGAGAAGAGAAGAGCGTTGGGGAAGAAGAAGATGGCAATTCTGTAATTTATGCTTAACTCGATACAGCTCGAGTTAAAAATAATTCTAACTTGTAATAAATATTTAAAAATAATTATTTTAATGGGTTATAGGTTAACATTACTAAACTAATTAATTATTATACGAAATTGACATGGACATAAGTAATAAAAATAAGGTAACGATAAATGGTCGATAATTAATCGGCGTAATACAAACGATTAAATTAAATTGGAGGATTATAACTAATTAATAAAATAAATATTTTACCTTTACCATATTAAATTTAATATTAGGTAAATAAAGTGATTATTTTAATAACGAGTCAGTAATGTAGAAAATGAGTTATTAAACTATAATCAGGTAAAAATCACATGCGTTGAACCTAAATAACTTAATGAAAATAAATAAAGTTCAAACCTTTATTGAGTTGAATAATTTAAAATAATTAGTAATATCTTTGAATTAGGATAATACAAATTATTTTAAATAATTTAATCGAACAACTTAATTAATTAAATTGCTATGAATAATGATAGCGATTAAAAATTATAACTAAAGGAAAATATACTAATAATAGTAATTAAATATTTGTTTATGAGTTGATAATTATTTTATCGTTTGTTAAGTAGGAATCATAATTTAGATAATTAATTTATAATGTACAATAAGATTTAAATAATTATGTCACATGAATAATTTAATATTTAATATTGTTGAATTTTAATAGTGATATATATATATATATTAGTCATTTAGTTGCATGCATTTCTACTCGAATAAAATTATACTTTTGTATAATTTTATGTTCTTGTTCAGATTAGGATCGTTGGTCACAGCTGCGAGTTCACTTATGAACTATCCAGGTCCATATAATTATTTAAAATGTTGTATTTTCCCTTATTTGTAGCCCTGGTCGGCCTGAGCCCAGATTCGACCACCATGCATTAGAACACAATTGGGGTCAAGGAATTGACTCAGTCCGACATGGGACCGCACCTTTAAAATTACTATGTGGGAGTCTTGTTTGACTTGAGTATTTGACCACTATGCGCTGGAATGCAACCGGGGTTGACTTAATTCGACAGGGCAGCACCCCCTGAAAGATTGAATACCTGCCCCCAAGCCAAAAGGGGTGACAGGGCACAGTGGTGCAAATAGGCTCATTATGCACTTATGATACCGAGAGGGTGAGTCAATGGTAAATATCGGTAACTACAAGCCGTGGGCCACGTAGCGTGTGTGCGCATGCATGGGATGGTAGCTGGATGGGGAGGCCACCCCTCCCAGCATATAACGAGCTCGGTATAGGCTCATAATCACTAAAAGACTCGTGAAATGATAATTGAGATTATATTGACTTGTTTCATTTAATTATGCGGCTTAATGGTTTCATCACTAACGCGGAATTACCTCCACAAGTGAACAGCTTTGGACTAAAGATTAAGAGTGTGGTCGGTGGTTCTTTTACCAACCTAGGTATGGTGAATCAATAATAATTGGACTTCCTTTTTAATCTCTCTTATGTTATGAATATGGCTATGGGAAACGGTCCGAGACTGTGGGACGGTTATTTTATATATTGTCATATGCTATCAGAACATGATTTCTTTTTATAAGTTATAAACTGCTAGACTTATTTGTTGTATTATGAATCATGTTCTAGAATGTTATTGTTACATCAATTATATTTTAGGTAACACCCGGTACGGTTCGGGCGGGTCGTTACAAGCTAGCTACACATTGAGTGGCAAGGAGTTGCCAAACTATTGTACTCCTCTAATCCTTGAGCCAAGGATGTAGGGATCCCTTGAGCAAAGCTAGAATTGATCAAGATGGCTTATGCTTTAAGCATAGATTCACATCCAAGACAGTTGATGCTTTAAGCATAGGTTCCCCTTCAGTAGTGCGCCCTCTAATCTACTAATCCTTCTCTTCATATTTGGGCAAAGATATCCACCGACCTTGTCCAAGTGTGACAAATATTCACTTTCCTAAATCCTAGTGTGCCCGGGAATGCTTTGTTGAATCTATGGTTTTGATTAAGTCAAACAAATTTCTCTATAAGTCATATCTACTCAAAAGATTAAAGATTTGATGGATTAAAAGTCATATCAAGCGGTAGAAAATCAAGAAAAGGAGAAGAGTCTGGTTTCAATGATTGAAAGCACGATCAGAATCACAATAGAAATCTGATCGTTTCGAAAGCTCGATAGGAAACCAATCGACAATGGATAGATTCTTCATTTTACCATTGTTTTACCGTTGGCTTCAAGTCTTCTTCATCCTTTACCTCCTTGAGGAGTAGGAAGTTTTTTTGCTCCATAAATAGACTTGGAACACTTGAAGAAATACGCAAGAGTGGCTTCTTAACCTTATACATTATTTTACTCTTGTAATTGGCAATTTCCATTCCAATGGTAGTTGTTCAAGCAAGTGTGCTTGAAGTGTGTTGACTTCTTTGAGAAGCTTGTTGCTGTAAGTGGAGTCCACTATCTAGCATCAAAAGGAAGAAATGTGTGCTTGTAAATGGAGACTCATCTCCATGATCAAAAGGAAGAAGTGTACACTCAAGGGAACTAGTGAAACCCTATTCTTTCTAACCTATAAAGAATAGAAGAGTGCAATAAGTCCACGAAGCACTTAAATATTTTTTGGGAACATTTTTTTTAATTACTATTTATCATTCCTTTTGTTTAATTACTATTTATCATTACATATTCCAATTTCTTCAATTTGGTACATTCATCTCGGATTTTGGAATTAGGAATTGGCTTAAGAAGATTGATTCAAGTTTGGCTTTAAATAATTGCCTTGCTTGAATTAAGTTCTTATTTCAATTTCAAGGAATTGTATATCACATGTGGAATTTAGCTTGACATCTTTGCCTCGTTGCATTTGTGAATTGGTTCCGCATTTTTACTCTAAAATTATTTATCCATAATTATTTGATTATATGAAGCTTACTAAGTGCTTGTTCTTATAATTTCTTTATTTTAAAGGAGCACCTAGACTTTACATTTGGCAATGAACCAAGTTTTAGATAATAGCACAATATCTCCAGAAGGATACTCTACTATTGTACCTCCTCTTCTCATTAGGTCTAATTATAATTTTTGAAAAACTAGACTGTGAATCTTTTTATCTTCTACCAAGTTTGATATATGGCAAAGCATTGAAGATGGTTATGGAAGACTCTACACTTCTCGCTCTACTTGGACTGAGTGAGAAAATTATATTTACTACTAATGCTAAAGCTATAAATGCTATACTTTGTGGTTTAAATGAAAAAAAGTGCAATAGGGTGTCTTTATGTCAATTCCTTCAAGAGATATGGTTTTTATTAGAAGTAGCTCATGAGGGTACTAATCAAGTTAAAGAATCTAAGATTAGGAATCTTACTCACAAATATGAGCTCTTTAAAATGAAGTCGGATGAGTCAATTTCAACTATGTATAATATGTTCATTCAAATAATAATTTGTCTTGAAGGTTTATGCAAGAAAATGTTTAGAGTTGAACTTAATCACAAATTGTTGCAAGCTCTTCGAAAGGAATGGAGACCTAAGGTAATGGCTATTGAAGAAGTAAAAGATTTGAAAAAGTTGAGTCTTGACGAGTTTCTTGGATCACTTATCACCCACGAACAAACTCTCAAAGATGACAAGGTGGAAAAGGAGTCATCTAGAAAGAAGAAGGACATAGGTTTCAAGCTAATGTTAGAAGACTTTGAGGTAAGTGATGATGATCATATTGCTTTATTCACTTGTAAATTTAAACATTTTATTCGCAACAAAGAAGGTTTCAAAAAAAGGAAAACAAAGAAGTAGACAGAAGAAAGGAAATTAAGGAGTGCAACAAGGAGGCAAAGAAAGATATCAAGAATAATAAAATCAAGTGTTATGGATGCAATGGATATGGCCACATCCAAAATGAGTATCCCAACAAGAAATATGACAAGGGAAAGAAAGTTCTACAAGCCTCCATGAGTGATGATGAGTCCATAAGCGATGGCAAAGACTTAAGTGAATATTGCTACATGGCGATTGATGACATAAAGCGTGATCTTCAATGTTCTTTCAATGAATTATTTAATGACTCTCTTTTGATCACTAGGAAGAATAAGGAGTACACAAAGATGTTTAAATCTCTCAAAAATGAGAAAAGGTACACTTACTCGGGAGAATGGCTTTCTAGCAAATCATAATTTGAGATTGAAGAACCAAAATCAAGTTGTTCATAAGAACTTGATGAATGAGAAAAAGGTACTCAACAACTTTGTTGGAGGAACAAGAAAGCTCAACACATGTCATTCTTGCAATGAAATCCATCATGCAAACTTGAGCTTGGAGGTAAAAATCATGAAGGGAAGTTCAATGAGCATTTATGCTTTGTTAAAGCTTCTTATAAAACATGTAGTTATTGTGGACAACATGATCATATTAACCCTTTTTGTATAACAAGAAAAGTTGTACATGAAGGAAAATATAAGTGGATGGCTAAAGTCAAGGCATTAATGGCTTTAGAACAACCAATCAAGAATCCACTTTGTGGTGTCTTGATAGTGGATGTTCAAGACATATGACAGGAAATTCCACTATTTTTTCAACCTTTTTCTTATGATCATGGAGGTTTGGTTACCTTTGGAGACAATGTGAAAGGTGGAGTTGTCACAATCCCTCAGGAATAGAACGGACCACTCACTAATCCAAAGCATGCTTTGACTAGCATGCGTCTGCTAGCGTAGCGCGGTTGTCAGTATTCCCTTCAACTGGAAAGCGCCTGCTCACATAGCATGGTTTGTCGATTTTCCCTTATCTCACATCTCACTAGGAAACAATGATAAAATCATACATAAGCCTAGGAAGGGATTTACATAATAGGCCTGAAGGCAACCTGCAGTGAATCTTATTTTCGAAATCAAACTCAAGGGATCTCATCCTCAAGGGTTATTAATCACGGAAGTAAAATACGTTTAAATGGCTCGTCTTAAGCAGGGTTCGATAAAATAGCCACTAAACACGTTCTGCAATATGGAAATCAAATTAGCAATAGACTATAGTGAAAAAACTGAGAAGAGTTCGAACTAACCTATGGTCCAAGCTCCAAGCATGTTGTCTCATCTACGGCGAGCTTGGACTCAAAAACTAATATCGAGACCCATTGCCAAGTAAAATACTCACATTTCCATATGATGCATGCTCGTAGTGTGTGCTCACATTGTCAATACATCTTAATGAAAGAAGACTGCTAAATAAACATACAACTAAATATATAGCAAGTACATTGGGACATAATAACGAAAATAACTAATAAACAAATAAGTACACTTATGAAAAAATAGATAAATAATAAATACTTGAAAATAATAATTAATCTAATCATAAAGAAATAATATAATTATGCTATACAAATCCACGACTAAATATGAGTAAATATCATATATATTCGTGTTAGTAAACATATAACCAATAAAATAAATAAATATATAATCATTCTATAAAGAAATAAATAAATAAACAATTAGTTAATTTTAATTAATCATGAATAATAAAATATCATAGTTATCCAATGCGAAATACATAATTAAATACAAATAAATAATAACATACATATAACGAACAACTAGATAAATAAAATTTAGTAAACACTAATATGATTAATAATAATAAGTAAATATATCAATAATAATAATAATAAATCACATAAGCGTTCATCATATACGACAACATATAAATAAAAAGAAATAAATAAATATATAAATAATAAATAAATAAAAATATTCACAACATCAAAATATACTAACTAATGTGAATAAGTATCTAAACTAATAGAGAGTGTCTCGAATTACAGAAAACAACCAAAAAATTGCCTAAATCGAGCTGAACTAGTTAACTCATTGAACCAAACCGCATCGGCCGAGTTAGCTCAGGTCCGTGTCCAATAAACTAGCAGGCAGGCAAACACGTCTGACGGAGCGAGTGGTGCCCGTCACCGGAAAACACCGACGACGGCGCAGCTAGGTTCGGTGCCAGTCTTGATCAATGGCCCAGGTGACAAGGAAGATGATGGTGGCGGTAATCGGCGGAGTACAGCAGCCGGCTGGCTGAATAACGGCCAAAAAGGGGCAAAATCGCAGTCTAGTGCAGCGACGTCGCCAGCGGCAATCGCAGCCACAACAGTGGTCATGGGTGGTCTCAAAATGAAGATCTTGGCGAAGAGAAGTTGTGTGGATATTCGGTTCAACCGGAGGTGCCTCACCGGGGCTAGAAAATGGCCTGAAAGGGCCGGCGAAGACTGCAGCAGTACCGGTGGATGTGAGAGCTATGCATTGATACTTGGTCGCAAGGTAGTCATGGTGGTGCTGGTCCGGTGGCCGAGGGAGGCCCAGAGACTCATCGGTGGTGAGAAGAAGTGGCGGAAACCTTAAGGGTGGGCAACGCTGATGTGGAAGGCTTAGATCTTACCACATGGCATGATCAAAAAGCCTATAACTCGTAGCCTAGTAGGGCCAACCTATGCGTATATGCAATATGTATGTTAAGTATTTAAAAATATATAATATTTACCAATATTTTTAATGTGATTTTGTACTTCCCGGGTATAAATATTATTAATTAAGTGATATTTCTCGTTTTATTCTAGTTAATTAATATTTTATGAGATGAAGACCAGGATCAACACTAGTAGGATCAAGGCGGTCAACTTGCAAGCAAGACAAGTGGATGGAATTTCCAGAAATGTGAGAGCATGCTTGGGGGAATATGAGGGACGGATGGACTTGATGGTTATTGAGATGGACGACTTCGATCTGATTATCGGGAATGCCTTCATGAGGACTGCCGGTGCGGGAGTGTTCCCACAACTTGGAGGAATATTGATCATGGACAAGGCGGGTGCAAGCTTTGTTCATAGCTAGGGAGGTCCTTTGAGGGTTGAGGACCGCATCGTCAGTAAGGAGCAGCTGTCGGCAATCCAGTTTGCTCAAGGATGCAAGAAAGGGGCCTTAACTTATCTTGCGGTGATGGTGGAGATCCAACTGGACCATGTGGTGGATGTGCTGAAATTATTGGTAGGGCTGCTGGATGAGTATTCAAGTGTGATGCCTACCGAATTGCCATACGGGTTACCTTCCAAACATAGTTGCAAAAATCGGAATCGGATTTGAGGGGGTCATTGAATCAGATTGATTCATCAAAATCGGATAAAAATTGGTTCACTTAAATCGATCAAAATCAATCATATTTCTCCTCCATGTCTTCAGTATCATTCTAGAGCAAGTCATTAGATTATTTTTTGTTGTTTTTATTTTATTTTATTTTATATTTTAGGATTTATTTTATTATTATAGACTCGAATAAGGAGCAAGTCAATTTTTATTAGGTAAATTACCCCTCATTTTTATCCATCTTTTCCCATCCCCTCCCCCCCTCTCCACCCCACACAGCCCGCCGCCCCATCTCAAGCCACCCGCCTCCCGCCCCACCACCTGCCGCCTCCCCACCGAGCCTCACCCCATCCCGCTCGTCTCCACCCCTGCACTACTGCCACCCTGTCCATCGCCCCGATCTCTCCACCCCCCAGATCTCCTCCAACCACCCGTCGCCCCGTGCCCCTCCAACCCGGCCTTGTTTCTCCCCGTCCCCCACCCCTAGCTCCTCCCCCCACTCGCCACCAGCCACCCTGCCGAGGCTCACTCCATCTGAACCTGTCTCCCCCGCTCGCCAGATCTCCTCCGGCGCCCCGCCTGAATCGGTCAATTCAGGTTGTCGTTGACTCAGGGTGAGAATCAGCTTTGATCGGCCGATTCTTGGTCCAATTTTTTACCCAATCGGTACGTCAATATTTTGACTCGGTTTTGCACCGAGTCAAGTTAAATCAGTCGATTCGGAGTGGAATCAGCTGCGTTTTGCAACTATGCTCTAAAGAGATCGGTCGAACACCGGATCGAATTGGTGCCAGGGGCAAGAGCACCAGCAAAGGCACCAAATAGGATGTCGCCTAAAGAACTCACTAAAGCTTATGATCTAGCTAGGAGAGTTTCGAGGATTTGGGGAAAATTCAACCAACGACTTCACCGTAACCATTAAGAATAAGTACCTAGTTCCCTTGTGTGTTGATTTATTTGGTCACATTAGAGAGGGTTTGAATCGGCTAAGGGAGCATGATCTCTTTGTGAATAGAGAGTAGTGTGGTTCGGCCTAGGGGAGATGAGCTCCCTAGGGCACGAAATTGGCAAGGAGAAGGTGCGAGCACAATAATCTAGTGTGAGAGCCATTTCTAGGATAATTATATGACATGGTGGCTCCTCCTTCTTCATACTTCTATTATTTTACCTCAATTTCTACCTCCTAGTGATAATTGATTAATCAATAAAATAACGCATTAAGATTTGCCTTACAATCGCATACGGTGTTGTCTATCTCCTGACCACAACGACAAACAAATCAAAAGACTCGTCGTATGATAAATTATCAATGACTAATCTAATTAATTTTTCCTGAAATCTATTTAAACCTCTTAATCTAAGAAATAGGCGATCCATCTATTCTTAGCATTAAGCACATGATAATTCAAACAATCCGATTGAATAAAGAGCAAGAGGTTGAAATGAATTCAATTAAACAATATTAAGTTCCATTCTTCTCTAGAACGAAATAAAAGACTACCCTAAAATAAAATAAAAAACAAGATAAATAAGAAACTAGTTTTCATTATGAAAGGAAAATAATTACAAAAACTAGAACTACTTCTAATCTAAGAGTTGAGATATCTCAAACAACAAATGACCACCCCTTTATATAGAAGATGAGATGGCCATTAGATACATGAATTCAAAGAGGGTTTTTACAAATGGACGTAGTCTAATTAATTATGATGTCCATTCAAATTTCCAACTCCTCGACATACTCAAATGCTGCCAAAACAATGTACATCCATCTTCATCGACCTTTTTCAACACTATAAATTGTAGCCATTGGGTGGCCACAACCTTTCAATTCCAAAGCTTAATTTATTTTATCTTTGTATACATTAAAACTCCAAAATTAAGCATAGACAATCTGAGGTAATAGAAGATAAGAGTAAAATGTGATGAAGATTAAATTCATGTTAAGGGAAATTTGGCTCTAGAATGAGTTTTGTCATTTTAACTTCTCCTTTAATTTAAGGTTATTTAGATTTAGTTAAGTCGATTATTTTTGTTTTGCTCTTAATTTTAATTTCTTTAATTAATTTAAGGAAATTTATCTCTCTGTTGGAACGATACTCGAATTCATCATTATATTACTTGTTTCGACTATGTATACTTGCATGTCATTGAAATTAATTGAACAAGTTTTTAGTGCCGTTGCCGGGAAATCAAATTTTCTTAGTTAATTTAGGATTAGAATTTTGAGCCTTTTCTTTTCTTCTTAGATTTCAGTGTTTAATTTTTTAAAAAAGAAAAAAGAAAAGCAATATTATATCATTGTCTTCTTCCTTATTATCATTTTCTTATGCATCAATTAGTGCGATCACCCTTGCTATCTTGTGATCCAGAGATTGAAAGGATTTTGAGAAACTTGCGTGCCACTGAAAGAAGAGCACAAGAAGCAATAGAAGAAGAAGTCATGGACCCACAATAACAACAAATGCCTCCACTTCTACCAATTGTAGCAGTAGCCAATGATGACAACATGGAAATTCAAGATTTGGTTGTACCTCTTGTAAGAGGGTTACAACCTAGTATTATTGCCCCACCGGTGGATGCAACCCACTTTAAGCTTAAACCAGTTTTATTTAACATGTTACAAACTATAGTACAATTTAGTTGATCACAAACTGAAAATCCTAATAGGCATATCATTGATTTCCTATCTGTTTGCTATATATATAAGCAACCTGGTGTCTTTGATGACGCTCTCCACCTTCGTTTATTTCCATTCTCATTAATAGGAAGTGCGAAAGAGTAGTTGTCATCATTAGATTCAATTACCACTTGGAATGAATTGTCTGAAAAATTTCGTTAAAATATTTTCCTCCTTCTAAAAGTGTTAGATTATGTAACAAAATTTTATCTTTTTTGCAGCTTGATGGTGAGTCTCTCTTTGAGGCATGGGAAAGATTTAAAGAATTATTGAAAAAGTGTCCAAACCATGGCATAAAAAGATGGATGCAATCTAAACTTTCTATAACGGGTTGCTGGGGCAAACAAAAAACATAGTTGATGCGGTAGTTAATGGATCGTTTCTTAGGAAGAACCCACATGATGTTTTTCAACTGCTACAATTAATGGTTCCTAGCAACCACCATGCAACACAAGAAAGGAACCCAAGGAGGATTACCGGAGTTTAGAATTAGATGCACTTATTACTTTATCTGCTCAAGTCAGTGCTTTAGATAATCAAGTTTAAAATATTAATATGCAGGGACATGTTAAGGTTGTGGAGCCAAGGTGTGAATGGTGTAGACAAGGACATTCTATAGGTCAATGTGCAGCAGATCAAGTTAACTACGTAGGCAACTTTAATAGAAACAACAATCACTTTTCCAATACCTACAATGCGGGTTGGCGCAATAAACCCAACTTTTCATGGAATAATTATGCACAATCGGTTGTTGTCCCTAATAATCCACCACCACCATCACAACATTGTCGACCTCCTTCACTTTCTTTTTAGCCACAACAATCGGATTTGATCCAAATGTTCAATTCTATGCAACAATTATGCAACAATTTATGCAGAATCAACAACAACAACAACAACAGTTTATGCAACAAGTTATGGTGCAATTAAACAAGGAACCAAGTGAGCAACCCAAGGGTGTACTTCCAAGCCAACAAGAACAACCAAGGAAAGATGGTCAAGGGCATTGCAAAACTGTAAACACCCAGAGTGGTATTACTTTACAAGAACTAGTTCAGCCTAATGAAGTCAAGGAAAAAGATGAAAAGCCAAACAACAAAGATGAACCCATTACATTGGTTAGCTTACATAGAAGAAAAGGGAAAGAGAAAGATGAGGTACATATAGAAGAGGTCGAAAAAAGTACCATTTCTTTCTAGATTGAGGAAACAAAGTAATGAAAAACATTTCGAAAAATTTCTTGATATATTTAAGAAATTACAAATTAACATGTCTTTCGCTGAAACACTTGAACAGATGCCTAGTTATGTAAAATACTTGAAGGATATTTTAGCAAAGAAAAGGTAAGTATATGACAATGAAGTTGTGGCCATGACAGAGGAATGTATTGTTGTCCTCTAAAGAAAACTACCTCCTAAGATTAAAGAGCCATGCAAATTTGTGATTCCATGTTCAATTGGAGGAAATGTTCATTGTAATATTTTATGTGACTTAGGTTCTAGCATTAATCTTATGCCTTTTCGTTTTAAAAGGTTAGGAATCCAGGATATTGCTCCTACCAACATCACACTCCAGTTGGCTGAACGGTCATTGGTATATCCGAAAGGAGTCATTGAAGATGTTTTAACAAAGGTTGACAAGTTTATCTTTCCTGCAGATTTTATGATGCTTGAAATGGAAGGAAGGAATGATGATATACCACTCATTATTGGGAGAAGTTTCTTAACAACTGGGAGATCACAGATCGACGTAGCTGCTAGAAAACTTACACATAGGGTAAACAACGATTGTGTCACATATAGCATTTTTAAATCCATGAATTGCCCAGATGAACATATGATTGTTCTAGAATTGAACTATTTGATAAAATAATATACAAAGGGGATCAGTTGAGTGATTCATTACATAAGGACATAAATTCTCTTTGTGAAGATGATGCTGATGGGGAAGAGATAATTAATTTATTAGATTCACAACCAATCTTGCCTCGACGATTCAAAGTTGTGGAAACCTTAGATCTACCATTCCACAGATTGCTGCCATCAATTGAAGTACAACCTATTTTGGAGATTATTAAGATGGTCGAGATATAGACGTTAAACCAAGCGTCTCTTGGGAGGCAACCCAAGTAATTTCTTTTAATAGTTTATTTTTATTTGTAAATTTTTTTTAAATATTTCTTTTTATTTTGTAGCATGGGTCAAGTCCAAATTCATCATTCAAGATAATCATCCACCGGCTTATTGGTTGAGGGAGTCCTCTTGCTCTTCACTTTATTTTTCTAACATAGAGGACAATGTTAAGTTTAAGTGTAACACCCCAAATCCGGTTCACACTCGTGAACCGAACCGGCATGTTACCAGCCACGGTTAGGTCGGCTAACCCGAACCTAACTCATACGGATCCAATCTCGGCGTCTTAAGATGTAGATACGACTTGTCATG